>VFFE01007123.1:616687-672036 GCA_008921705.1 Burhinus oedicnemus | reverse complement strand
GTGGGGGGGGGGGGGGGCGGGACAAGGCTGGGGCAGCTTAGTGAGACACTTTTACCTCTTCCTGCCCCCTCTGCTCACTAAGCGGCTCCTGCAAAAATGTATAGCAATTTATACAGAGTTGTGAAACAGAAAAAATGGGCTTTATGTGTTATAGAGCTCTACCATTGCACAGCCAATAGGCAGTCCTGTACAATACCGCTAAGCACAGAACAATCCAAGACTCATTTGCATCTGACATTTTCCAAGTACCTACTGCTGTGCAGTTCACTTAAGCCCATATGGGCATACTTTTTATTATTGCTAGCTATGGCAACAAATTCAATGACGCTTTATATATTGCCAACATAGCTGATTGGCATGAAATAAAAAAACAGCCGGTGAAGACAAAGCTAGTTGAACAAGGTAAAGTTTATTAATTTTTTAATGTTTTTTCTTGAATAGGAGGGTGCGTTAACTATCTGTTGGGAAGGCAGCATAAATCAGTTCGCATCACAACTTGTAGAAGAAGAGAAAAGATGTGTCTCTAGAAGGAAAAGCAATCAACAGAAGGGGTGGAAAAAAAGCATAAATCAGGATGGTTTATGCTTTCTTCCACCTTGTTGTAGATTGCTTTTCCTTCTGTAACCTCCCTCCCTCCTTCTCCCCCTTCCTCTGTCCTTCACTAGCATCTCAGCTTACCTCTACATATACCTTCTCACAACATTTGAATGTGTTGTAAAAGTACAGTTTATAGAATGGGCTGAGTGTTGTGTTACTTCTCTTTTCATTCTAGACAGGGGGATGTCCAACCCACAGGAAGTTTTTGATCAATAACAACTCACATTTAATTCTTACTTTGCTGTTGAGCTATGGACTGGAGCTAGCCAAACTTTGTCACCTAATCAGTTTCTAAACTGCCTGAATCCCAGTGAGTCTGTACTGCTATGTGAGTGCAAGGCCATCTTGATGGTGTCTTCTGAAGAACATTTGCAGTCCTTGACACGGACATCATCCTAGCCCAAGCCATAACCAGTGGGAGAACGCATTGCTGATGTAACTGCTAATACGACTTGTTGTGGGACCCAGACAAGAAGTGTGGTCTTACGCAAGAACAGCTTCTGCTTTCTTTGGCTGTATGATTATTTTTGTGTCCATTAGATTTAGGTGCTAAATTCCTGTTGTTCATCTTTTTATGAAGTATTGAAACACCTGTTTCAAAGAAACCTGTCACTGAGATTGTACTCTTTCCTTTTCTGCAGTCTCGGTTTGAAAGGATAATCTTAGTAGGATTCCAAGTCTTAGGCTCTGTCTCTGAATGGTCTTATAACAACGTGTGACAGCTGCAATCCTTCAGTTCTAGTAACTAATTCCATTTAAATTTTGAGGAGAGAAATGCAGCTTTCACACATGTTCCTTGTGATCAAACTATAATAACAAACTTCAGCTCTGTCTTCATAATCCTCTTAGGAAAAGTAGTGTATGATAGTGCTCATCCAGATATACCATTATCAGGCACAAATGCATGTTGGTGTTTCTGAGAGGAAGGATCAAGAGTTGCATTACGATGCAAAGGTAAGGCACATAATGAGGGATGTACTTGTGCTAACACATCTGCTAGAAATATGAGACTTGTTTCAGAGATGAATGAAGTCAATGAAAATAGAAAATACAATCTGTGGATAATTAGGAAGATGATGTCAGCTAGACTTTTCCTTTCTGGCAAATCTTGCTTAGGTGCCTTGCTTAAAGAATGCAATCAACAAATTTTCAATAAAATCTTATACATTTGCAGGTGTCAGCCTAACAGATACAATATATTGCACAATAAGGTCTGAAAAGGGAATCTAAGTTTCCTTAAGATTGTTTTGTTCTTTAATTCAGATAGTGACTTTACTTTTCAGTCCTGTTTATTGAGAACATATTTCACAAAGCTGCCTAGGTGATATCACAGTTTTATGTTGAAATGTGAACACAGCTGCTGTAATGTGGCCTGATTTACTGAATGTCCACGAGGACAAGCAAAAACAACATCACATTTCATGGATCTTTTTTTTCCTGTGGGGAAACAAATACTTTAAAGAAAATGATGTATAGCGAAGCCACACATGGGACTGCAGAGTTTGGTCTTCTGTTATAAATCCTACAGTGGCTCCTTTACTCCAAGGCGAAGAGGTCTAGGTGGCTGAGAATATTGCTCCAAAATGATGTATTCATCTGTGCTTTTAAAATAGGCTTCAAGACCTCCATCATAGGAAAATCTGTTAACTGGCTGCTATCTGTGGCAGTTATTTGTATGTCCTTTGGCGCTCAGCTTTTGGCATTGTCACCCTAATCATATGGGATAAATCTCTGACTTTGTATAAATCAAAACCATATCATTTGTGCAACTATTTCATCTTCCCTCCAAGTTCTTAAAACATTTCCAAACAAGGAACTTAACTAGGAATTTCCTGAATTTAACTAGGAAGGAGGCAAGTGTTTTTATTCTCATTTTATAGATGGGTAAATTAGGGCATGGATAAGTTTCCTGATGTACGTATTGATGGTGTAAGAGGTTTTTGCAAAAAGAGGGAAAGAATCCAGACAAACAGGAAAAGAATAGATTTATTGTTACACACCTGGAATATTAATTTCTTGGGTTTCTTTTACACAAAAGAACAATACGATCAAGAGAAAAGATGGAGAAATGTAACACAAATGCCTTTTTTCCATATGGCATCCAAAATACCCATATCATTCAACTTTTGTTTTACTTTTTAAAATTTACATTGAAAAAAAATAACATTACTAAGATACACTAGAAGGTAATCTTTCTTATTAAGTATTTTAATTGTTAAAAATAAAAAGCGTAATGATTCATCGTGTGTTTTTTTAAAAGTATTTAACCCTTCCTATCACAAGAACTATGCAGCTAAGCACAGAGAAAGAGACAATAGAGAGGAAAGGAATATTTCTTTTCTTTTTCTTTATATGCTTTCAGAGATAAGACATAAATTACAGTGAAGTTAACAAACACCGAGACCCTTTGGCATTTGACACAAGAGCCTTTTCTCTTTAATTTGGCATCCTAATAATGCTCAGAGTCCCTTCGTTCAAGCAAGTCACTGGCAGATGCTTTATTGTGTCTGTTGTTTCTCCTCTGGGGCTGTACATTAGGTTAAAATATCACAAATAGCTGCTATTAAAGTGTGAGTCACAGTAGCTATAATTTTTCATGACAGCCAAAGAAAATGTGACATGTTTAGGAAACTCTGTCACTGATGCTAACACTCAGATCTTCAGGCAAATGTTTAATGACATACTCAACATGCTGTGCAAACTCCACTATCTACCAAACAAAAGGTTACTACTAGGGAACTATAAATATTCGGAAATGTCACTAAACAATAGGAGCTCTTTTCTTCCTGATCACTGAAGGCAAGATAGAAATCGGACTGCTATGAACTGCGAAAAAGGAGAGGCTTTTTACATATGCAGCTATTTTTGTTTGGCTCCTGTAAATACTCTATTTTAGCATATCTACCGTCTGTGCTTAGTGCAGAAACACGGCTTTCCTCTTTTGTTTTGATTTAAGCTTTTGTCTGGCAGTGAGCATCCAGGCTTACTACTGTTCAACTGCTTTTATTCTACTGTACAGCAGATAACTAACGCACACATGCATACACCCTCTGAGACGGCACAGCACAAAGCAAAAAATCCTTTCTGCAAGCAGGTCTTGTGCTACCCGTAACATTCCTAGTGAGCTTTCATGGTCTCTTGGCTCACCAACATTTACCTTCTTCAATCAGACACTATGTATTTATTCAATTTTTATGATTACTGTTTGAAATGGAGCTATCTTAGGGGTACCCAAATGACAAATAGTGTATTGGGAAGACCCATGACTTAGGGATTTTAATATGAGGAATGCAAAGTTCTGTATTGTGATCTAAAAGTCATAAGGACTTGTGTGATACTGCAATGTAAGTTTATGGTTATTTAAAGTCACTTCAAATTATCAGCAGTATGAAGGAGAAAAAGGAAACTATCCTATTTCATCCACAAAGACCAGCAAGGCTGTGAACAGCAGAACAAGAGGTGCAGCATAAACATGGCCAGGGAGCTGGGCTATAATGCTGTAAAATGCCATGGAAACTGCCCACTTGGCTTCCTGCTGTTTCATGTGGGGGGCAATTGATTTTACCTTCTGCTGAGCAAGAGAGAGTGTCCAGTGGTGAAGCAGAGATGGGCTTTCGAACCATTCAAATGTATGATGGGTCTTAATCACAGTATTATGACAAGTTAAGAGTTTAAGCCTGCACAGCTTGGAGATGATGAAGCTGCCTGGGGATGGGAAAACACAGCGGCATATTAGCACCTAAATCAGGCTTATGAGATCTTGGGCAAGGAGAGAGCTGAACAAAAAAAGCAAGAGCAGAATGTACAGATATCCTTGTAGATTAAAACAAAGGAAACGGTTTCATACATTTCTGTTCTTGGAGGGCAAGGATGGTTGATTGATTTCTTCATCTCCAGAGAAAGTGATGGAGGTTTCCACATTTTAATTTAGAGGGGAATAACACCACCTGTGCAGAATTCTCTCTTTTAGGCTGTGTCTACTGTTCCCTTGATGGGGAGCGTGGGAGCTGTAGGATTCATTGCAGTACTGTTTTAAACCCAGGCTGAGGGGAAAGCAAGGGCCTTTGCAGCAATAAACACCAGGTCTGGCATGAAACAAATGGTATTTCCACCAGGTCAAAACAGGCTGCTACAGCAGACACTACTTAGATAGTTGTCTGCTTTTCTGTGTTTCTGAAGTGCACAGCTGAGCTAACAAACCATCCAAAAAGCCACGTGAGCTGAGACTTGAGTGTGAGTTTGGGTCTCACTCAAAGCACAGTGCGGGGTGTTCCTCATGTTATGAGCTTCTCCGCCCTATGCGGGAACCCTCCTGGGCTTTTTGCCCTTGGTGTCAGAGTTGCTTCAGCGCAAGGGGTAATGTTCACCAAAGGGCAAATTTATAGCAGATGACAACTCTGGTGTTTCTCAGCACAGTTTCAAAAGCAAGCTCTGTGGTGGGCTCTTGGAGACTGTGAATATCTCCAGATGAGTGTTTTGGGAAATTAAAACCCTATGAGCTTCGTGTAGTTCACAAAGAGACTTCCCAGAGGAAGGTGGGCTTTAGGATTTGCCTGTCTCCTCAGAATTTCCTAATTACATGTTTTACATCAAGTTTTCCTGAGCACTGCAACATTGGATAACTATGCACATACTTTTTCACTTTAGCCAGGGAAAGCAGATCAGGTGGCCTCATCACTGGATGGAGCACTTGCTTTCAATCTGGGCAGGTACTGACTGTAAAAGAAGCTGAGGAGAGAACAATTTCAAACAGCGTACAACTGCTTCAAGGAGCTAATGAATAGCTTTTACAGTGGTAGTTAGAAGGCAGTGAAGACAGGGCAGGGGAGGAAAAAGAAGGCATTTCTTCTACTCTGTACTAGAAACATGAGAACAAGGAGGAAGGATGAAGGCACAGACCACTTTCAAAGAAATGCAGAATACAGGGCTAGGTATTTTTCCACATTTATATGGCAGGAAAGGCATAAATGAGAAATAAACTTAATTGCTTCTTGGTAAAAGGAGAAGCTTGAGCCTGTAGACCTGGGACTGGGTGA
This sequence comes from Burhinus oedicnemus, assembly GCA_008921705.1. Lineage (NCBI taxonomy): Eukaryota > Metazoa > Chordata > Aves > Charadriiformes > Burhinidae > Burhinus > Burhinus oedicnemus. Next base: position 666,403 of record VFFE01007123.1, on the reverse strand, counting down.
CCACTTTTACATGGCAAGTGGGGTTGGGACTGGCAACGCATCTTCCTTAGTAGTTCTACAGTATCTGCACGTAGAAGCGCCATGAAGGTGCAGCCACAAGTCACGTGTCCCAAACTGGACCAGAGGGGCTGAACTCACCCTATTAAAGCCTGAAAAGTTCAGAAATCTAAAATAAAAGATGGATTGGAGAGGCTGTTCAGAGCAAGGGGTATGTCTTGAAGGCTGTAGTAGTTATCCAAAGCAGCCACTGGTATACATTTTTAATGATTTTTAGAGAATGCAGAACATCCCAAAGGCCCACCTAAAAATATTTGGTGATCCCTGGTGCCAGCACGCTTGTGCAGAGGTGCACTTCTGATATTACCAGTGCCTTTGCAAGCAGTCAGAGAGAAGCACTGGGACCCCAGGAGGTCCCGGAGGCCTAACGTTGTGCTGCAAACAAAGTACAACAGAGGAAGATTGGCAGACATTAGAGAATTACTGTCTGAGCTAACATCAATGGAAGCTTTGATGCAAGCCTCTTTCAGGGAATTACAATAAAAGGTAGAGTGACTGAAGTTGAGGCAGGCTTAAACAAGCATTCAGATACAGTTACTGATACAGATAAGAGACTTCAGGAGCTTGAAAGTAAGGACCTAAAAAATAGATAATTTGGAGAATTGAGAGAGAAGAAATAACACTGGATTGAAAGAAATCCCAGACCAGACTGACATAAAGAAGGAGAAACTCTTCAAAAAAAAATGTTAAATTCCCACAAAAGGAACTCTTGAGAGAGGAAGGGAGCATTTCCTGGGCATACGAAGGTGGGGCACCTCATACACATCACAGCCATGGCTTTTGTACTATGCTGTGTACCACGCTGTACTAGTGAAAAGAAAATGAGTACTTAGCAGGAATCATTAAACTGTGAAAAAGGATGTATCCCATTTATTTTCTATGAGAAATGAGCATGGAGTTCAGCAGAATAAGAGGGGAAACACTGATTAGAGAAAAAGGATGTCGAGAAATGAAGGAAGCACTCTAAATAAGCCTAGCATTCAGCACATGGGGACTTAGGTACCCCAAAATAGCAAGCTCAAACATCTAAGACACTGAGCTAGAAGATTTCTGCTGAAGGTAAGGGAGCTGAGCACCGTGCTGCCATATTGGGATATGAATTCCCTGCCTCTGTGCCACCTGGGAACCTGTAGCCAGCTCTTCATGGCAGATTTCCACAAATTTTTTCAATAGCACCAAGCATGGCTCATTTCTGAGATTTGAAGGAGATATGAATCCCCTCAGGCATGAGGAGCTGGGCAGGTTTCCCTTTTCCAGCAAGAATATGCCAACCATTAGGTCAATACACACAAAGATTTCTTATTGCCTGTTGCTGATATAAAAGAAAGCTTGGAATGTATCTTTATTTTGTGAAACATGTAATTCTGTCGGTTTGTGTTAGGCATGGTTTGAGAATATTTATCAAGTCATGCCTCTGAGGGGCTGGGCTTATATGCCAGCTAGTCAGTCCTGTAAAGAAGGAAGTAGCTAAACAGTAATGTAAATAAGAAAAAAATGTTTCGTTAGCTCAAGGAATAGTTACACAGAGACTATTAGAATTGCAGCTTTGCATTGTTTTGAATAAGTTCTTCCCAAACCTAGGAAGAACTTAGATTTTAGGAACTTAAAATCCTTCCTTGACCCTAATGGTTCCATTACCACCATTTGACTTTAGCAAAACAGAAAGAATCACCATTTCCTACATTTAGAGGGGTATTTTGAAGTGTGTTAAACAGAATATACTTCAGATGCATCATCACAGAGTGTATTTCATTTGCAAGTGGTTATTCCCATTTAGGCAAAACTGATAGGACGGATAAAGAAATTTTAAAAGCTCAGACTACACACCAAGGTTAACAGGTGATATTGCAGTAATTCAAATCCTGGGTGAAAAACAGCTAGGAATGTTTAACAGAAATAAATGTGAAGCAATATGTGAGGAAGTGGTAGAAGACTAAAAAGAGCAGGAAGAAAAGCCTTACTGAGGCATTAAATAGAGTAAGGGTTTGGCTTGCAACCCTGTTAAGTTGGTTTCCTGGAATCCCAGCAAATTTCAAAATCAATAGAAGCCCATCTTTAATTGACTTGAAGCCTAACAAAGACAAATTTGATTTTGCATCTCATAGGCCTGTCTCCTTGTTCTATATTGACATTGAGATATTCACCAACATGCGGGCTAATAGGTTGGACTCTGCTGCCCGATTAGTTAGCGGAGACCAGAGAAACTCTTTTCAAGGGCTTTCATTAGCAGATAATATATGAAGAGGTGTAAGTGTATGAAAGGTATGTCATTGTTCTGTGGTGTAAAAGGAGTCTTAAAAGGAGCTGAATTAAGTGGTTTAGAGAGGAGTCCTGGATTGCGTGGATAATGGGAAAATATCACAAGTGTTAGATAACTAGGTACAGTTCCATTACAAAACTCTTTTGGCTGGAGTCAAAGTTAACCACAGTCCTTTATATCTTCAGCATATATGTCCTGTTTGCAATGGTCCCGTCACTTTTGCAGAAATTATCAAAAAAATTCCATCTTGCAGGTATAAAATATAGGACATTTGGAAAACGAAGTCATGCAGAATATAAATTACATTTTAGTGATGATTGCTGATCCACTTCTTGCGCAGGCCATTGTAATGAAAGAACTTAGGAAAGAATTTGTGAAGTTTATAGAACATCCAGGGCTTAGTCAAACCGAACTTCTAGCATTAGTATTTCAAACAAGTCAGGCTACTCACAAATCATTACAAGACAAATGTGAACTCAGTGAGAACAATCTTAATCAGCTTCTGAGGACTTTCTAGCATCTCCCTCCTGGGAGAAAGACATGATGCAAGTTACATTTCTATAGCAGAAAAAAAATGGGAAAAGATTTAATACAAAGGAACAAACCAATAATACTGTGAACTCCTAGAATGGCAAAAGTGAATCTAGTCACCTTGAGTATTACTTCAGACTCTTCCACTGTCTCTCCATATTCACTTGGAGAGGAGCTGTAGTCCTCTATTTTAGATAGCACTTAAACAGAGGAGTAAGCTGTCCTCAATTTAAGTATTTATTATAGGGCAGAACTGAGGAGAAGAACAAAAGGCATTTGGAGTGTTAATCCTCACTGAATGTGAGTGCATCCGGATCACAATGCATCCCTTTGGAAAAGCCCCCAGTGCATGGGTACACAGCCCAGGTGATTTATACATACGTTCCTGTATCAGCTAATGCTCCAACAACCTAAGAGTGCTAGAAGATAGTCTGAAACAAAACAATTCTTTTTTCTATTTATGTAGTCGATGCCAGTACAGTGTAATTAAGCTATGGATGTAGCTGGGCTCTAGACATTTCGGCAGTGGGTCCTGGAGGACAGGCCAAAAACCAGAATGTAAATGTTTGGAGTATTTTGCACGTCATCAAGACCAGAAAGAAGAAAAAGAAAAAAAAAAAAACCCGCAAACCCAAAATATTTAAGATTCTTAGAGGAAGTAAAAAATCTTTAGTGCTTTTATTTTGGAAACAGAGGAATGTTTTTCAAGCAGGGACATTGCAGTATCTCCAAAATGCAACATGTTCTTCTGCAATCTGCCAGGCAGACGGACACAGAGCCAAGCTGTCCCTGCAGCCAGCTTGCTGCCAGGATGGGGGCCAGCAAGGAGCCAGCCGCCTGCGAAATGGGGGTGACAGCCACACAGGGGTAGCCTATCATGAGACATCAGTCACGATGCTTCCCAGGGGTTCTTGTTGCCCACCAGACTTTTTGCTGGGGAACACAATGTCCCAGGAATATGGGAGTCCACCAGCCTTCATGGAAAGCTCTAGAGACCTTGAGGGCCCACGACCCACTTTCAGAGCAGCCTGCCAAAACGCTTGCTGAGACGCAGTAGGTGGAAATGCCCGTGGATTCCTATACTGATCTGTCTTTTCAGGTGATAGCTGAGAAGCTGGGGAAGTGACACACCAGTTTGGGTGAAATTCAGTGGCCTTGATATCCTTCCAATACAAGGGAAAAAAAATCAACTTGGAAATGTCTAACCTGCTCTAAATTGCAAAGACATATATGTGTTTAGAGAGCCGTGCCATCTTCATGTCTGGAAGTTGTGAAATGCTCTTCTCACCTATGGATGATATGTCTGACATGTCATTTGAGGGATGCCTGACAGACAGTTGTGGTGACAGGTCTATAAAACTTCCATTTTCAAGCTAGAACCTTGTCATTGCTCTGGATCTTCATAGTAGTACAAAAAAGCAATGAAGTCTGTCCTGCACATTCGTGTCCCACTCAGAGTCCCTGGAGTAGAGCACAAACGGGAGAAGCGGTGGGGAACAGCTCACTCTGCAGACACCAGTGAGTCATAGAGGCAATATCAAAGCTGCAGCTGTCATATCAAAACCTTTTACCATCTGTACCAGAATAACCTGCATTTCACATAATAAATCAATAGTTTAATATCTGTACCCCTGGCATTCTGCACTACAGAAACACACTCCAGCGGCCAAATTTGTTTTCAAGAAACAAATTAATGCGCTCCCTCTCCCCCAGTTAAAACTGGAGTCAGACATTGTTAGCAATTACTCTGTACAGGTTCTGTACAGGCACAGGTTAGGATTACAGTCAAGGTCTAAAAGAGGAACAACAGGATGCCCTGAAGGCTTTCAAAGTTTCGGTCTTCAAAAATCTCAGGTGATCTGCCACCTAGCGGAAATTTTCCTCAATAAGGTGGCAAACTGCCTGGAGGGGGCTCAACAGCAAGGAACTTATCTCATGTCCCTTTGCCCATCTGGATCCCCAAAATAAGCGTGTGTGGAGGACAGCATGTCTCATGCCTGCAGTCTGACCCAATGGGCTCATGAGCTCACCAATTAGATGGGACCCCCCAATACAAGCAGAAAACGAAGCAGTATTGCCTTGGATTAAGAGCTCTGTAGTACACACGTTCCCTGGGCACTGCTGCTCCTATTTTCAAGTGGAGCCTGGACCCACAGCTCTCATATGGCTCCAGAAATATTTTAGTCACCAGGGTACACAGCCTTCTGTGCTGCAGGGGCTGGTGGGCTGCACGTGCATCTGCCCTTAGCCCTCGCCTAAACGAATCTAGTATTTATGGTGGGAAGAGGACAGCTGAAGCACGAGAAGTGTTTCACATCGTCTGGCAGCAAGGGTGTTGGGCTGCCAGTTCAAGCTACAGAATTGTTTGATGTGGATTGAAAATGGAGGACCTTCCAGTTTCATGATGAGAATTGGGAGCACATCCCCTTTGGCTACCAAGTGTTGCTACACCACCCAAGACACAGTATTTTTTTTTTCCCCCCTGTCCTGGGGCTGCGACCAGCCTGGTGTCAGGAGCAGTGACTTTGGCAGAGCAGTTGAGGTGGGAACCAAAGTTCTCCAAGCAAAGGCACCGGCTGGCACCTGGAGTCCCACAGTTCGGGAAGCGTCTTGGCCCATCTCTGTCCTCGCACTGCTATAAGGAGAAAGATCAGCTTTAAGACATACCCTCTCTTCATTTTTTCTTCTTGACCCCTTGAGACACACCCTTGCATCCTAAAATTTAGGCAGTGCAACATTTAAGGTCCTTGTACGGATCTAGCCATAAAACTGTTGCTTTCTGGATAGCAATATTCTGCCATGTATTCTTTAGCACAGCTACAAGCAGCTCAGCACTGTTTTCCCATGTGCAGACAGACTGAAATTGCACTTCTCTCATGCCATTTAACATGTTAACCAGATAGGCTTTTTACAGGCTTGTTGTTTAAGCAGGAACACTCATGCTGAGTTCTGAATCCTGAGCCCCAAATCATTTCCCAAGGCTTCCTTAGTGCCTCAAATCTCAAATTATCTTGTAGCCAGTGTAAGTGTTGTTAGTTGCTCCTGATGATTTTTTGCTCCTGATGACTTTTTGCCCTTCAATTCTTCATTTCATGTACATTTTGGAAGTGGAGGAGAAGTGCAGGTCTAGGGTAAGACAACTTTAATTTACTGTGACAAATAACACAAGGAATACTTTCATGGATTATTCATTTTATATTGAATGCAATAATAATCTCTAGTTTTAAAATTTACCTGAAGCTGCAGTATTTCCAGTTTGCTGCGTTAGAAAGTCGGAATCCAGGGCACTTACTGCATAATTTAGACCTCGTTTGTCACAGATTGCGCAGGGTTTTATCCATTGGAATTATGCGGAAACAGATAATTAGCAAGATCTATGGTAACTTCAAGGTGGTTACTGGATGGGAGCTGCCTCCTAGCAGACACTAAAGACAGGGGCAGTGAAAACCTAATTAGCATTCAAAAATACTTTAAATAAGGGATGTCACAGACAGTCTGGGCAAGAAGCAGAATACTTACACTTCTATCTAACTGTATAGCTACATAAAATATCCATATAAATGATAATGTGCTATATTCCACACAAAAGAAGACTGCCATTGAATAAAGAAGACCTTAATTGTACAAGCATCTTTCCGCGTTAGCGAATATCTCTTGAACTAATCTGCATCCCACAAGCCTAGTTTGGGGACTGAAATTATGATGAGTTAAAGGATGAGTTTTATTCAGTGCTGGCTATTTCCAGAAGCAAGGAGACAGTTAAATTTTATCCATACATGGATACAGGAGAAGGCTCATGGTTAAAGTGATAATTAATGCTACGTGATAATTAATGCTACATGGTAATTAATGCAATACCTAAAGATTACAAAGGTGAATGCTACTGATAGACACGAGAGGACTTTTGAGGTTACAATGTGAAGAGAGAGCAGTAAAAATCCTGCAAGAATCAGCATTAGAGACCTGGATCACTCTCTTCTTTGCTCACGGCTACCACAAAATATCATCTTTTATTTGCTTTGGTATAATATCATTACGTGAGATAGATTTAGCTGGGGTAACAATTATAGACTATTGCTCAATTTAAGACAATAATCTTCTGACATTTTGCCACAGGTAGAAGAGGGATGAAAGATTTGACTCAAACAGTTTGACCATATGATTGACCTAAAGCTACTGAGATTTACAGAAATATTTTCATTAATACTGTAGTATTTGGATCAGCAGCTAGTTCAAGGCATACAAAACCCATACCTGCTCTCTGCTTGTTGTAATCAGGGTCTGGTATCCATGAACAGCTGCTAAAACAACAAAGACTGAATGGTTTTTGTTTTCCTGCTCCTACAGGAATGGGATGCTGATCTTTATGCTTCCAAATGAAGCTGTTTCTAACAACAAGCAGTGCTTAAAAATGCAGGACAGTATTAAATCCAATAGTGTAGCCAGCTGAATCTCAGTGTGGAATATTTTTTTAAGCAACAGGGCTACAGGGAAGAATGGATGGGCTATGTTCCCGTACCACTGCCAGTACTGTCACATGCTGATTTTAACTACGTTATAATTTGTTTACTCACCATCATCCAAATTCTGATCTAGATGACAGTAATGAAATTTTGGACTTCAAGATCATCATGTTCCCCTGCTTCAAGCCAAAGACAAAGAACAACATTTGGTTCCAAATCACTAATAGCTTTTGCTCAAAGGTCTGGTATAAAACAAATAAATATGTCAGACTGGCATTTATTTCCTGATTATATGCAGCAAATAAACCCTTACCTGTTTAAAAGGAAACTTTATATTATCTTGACATTAGGAAGCCTTCTAAAGCTTTCTCATGAGGCTACACAAAGTGACCTCAGCTAAAGGTGGACCAACTATAGATAATTGAGTTCATAGGTCTTGCAATAGATAAGGCCTCTTAATTTTTAAATGCTTTTAGGCTAATTGCATTATTTACTAATTAGAAGTGCTCGATATTTACAGAGATCATTCTGTGTGCACACAAGCTCACAGGGAATAACGTAGCTCACAGGGAATAACGAAGCTCCCCTCCCCTATTATCCCTTCCCCGATGTCTCTCAGAGGTGGGTCCGCACCCCGCTCCCCTCTCAGGAGCTGGGCTGGGTAGGGAAAGGGGGCAGAGGAAAGGACACTGCATTACTGCTACAGTGGCATTGCTCATTCCTCCATCCACACCACAGGTTTGCCACCACTGTCTGAGATTAATGTAATAATCTGAATTTTACACCTGTAGGGGAATAAATTTTTTGCATAAAGACTAGATGGTGCAGCCAGGAGGGCAATGAACTAAGGCAGAATAACAAGGAGGGCTGGTACGTGGTAGAGACTCTTAGTGTGGGTACATGTGGTCTAAGGGCTTCCTTCAACCAGTAGTACAAGATCATTAAAATTCCTAAAAAAATCAGGATTAAAAATATTCTAATTCAGAAACCATTGTAAAGTGAATTTATTTTCATCTTTATATAGAAGATGAAGGTGAATTAATCACTGGACTGGAAGACTGTGCTTGTATAGACACAAAAATTGTGCCGATTACATTTATTGTGGCCAAAAAATAGGGCAGATCCAATTTGGAACATACATATTGGGTGTTTTTGAAGGAGTCAAAGACAGCAGAACTAACTGGAAGAAAAAACATTGCTGTAAACCACTCAATTTAGATTTCTTCAAGAAGGTTTGTTGTATGGCAAGAAAGCTGTGAGTCCGCAGTCAAAAGAGAAGCAACTTTGGCCCTAGATCCTTCTATTGCAGGAGTGAAGTGAAAGAAGCTGTCACAAATGGGGGAAATCCAACAAAATGTAACACGGAAAAAAAAAGAAATGGGTATTTGTAGTGGTTTTGTCAATATAATTTGCGAAGTGAACATAATCGATAAGAGAGGCTAATAACATCATGGATCTGGGAAACATAAAATAAGGAGCTTTTTAAAAGTATATTAGGAACAAATGAAATCCTAGAAATAGTACAAGACCATTACTAGAGATTATAATGCCATTAATAATGAGACAGGAAATGCAGGAGTGTACAATAAATAAATCCCTGTTCTGTTTTCAAAATGAAACTAGAGGAAGTGCTTCTTTCACATGAAGATGAAGAAGTACTCAGTTAAAAGTTGAGAAAGATGTTAAAATAACCCAACCCTTGTATGGGGGATAAATTGTTTCAGATCAGCCAGCCTGGATAACTTATACCTGAAAATCCCAAAGAATTACTTGAAGACATTTCTGCCCAGAGCACCAGCAAAATCCTGGGAGGCCGGAAGCAAGCCAATGTTAAAAGAATTGTGAGGTTATCCAGGTGTCTCTGGCACAAATAGTCTCCAGGCAATCCATCTCAGACAAAATAGTGTTAAACCAAGATGGGGTTCAGTTAATTATGACAATAAATATGATTTTGAAATAATCTCAGTTACATGTGTGGGAATAATCAATTTGGTTGCTACATCTATTCTAGTGAAATAGGCTTTTGTAAGGCACTTGCCTTATTACTGCCAGGCAGAATTAATGCCACCACTCAGCATCAGTGAAGTACGCATTAAATGGATTACAGTTGGGCTGATAGATCGATCTGTGAAATTTGGCACCAATAATCGTCTGCAACGGTAGGTATTTCTTGAGATGTTTTACAAAGAACAGTACAGAATCTCATGGTATTCAATGGCATAGAAGTAAGCAGAAATAGCACCACTGACAAGATGTTGACTAACATAAAGTTTGGGTTGACTCCCCCCAAAAAATTGAGATGTAATATAATAAATATGAAGTTATGAACCAAATATGCAAAGCATATTTAAAGGCAGTCAGAGGTACCTCAATAACTGTGACTTAATTTTCAAATTTAATGTCTCCTTGGTTTTCCCACATGCCTATCCCAAAGTCATGTCTTCTAATGTGTCCTGGAACAGGTGCACGTCAAAGCAGTACTCAGAATATGGCATCCTCCATCCTATCTTCTGAAAGCATCAAACAGGGAAATTGTAAAAATGTTTACTGTGTACACCCCTTTCCCAGGTTAGACACAACAAAAAATGAAAAGGCAGCCACCTTTTCTTTCTAAAGGACTTCTGATGTGGGAGGGTACAGTGCTGTTCTTTAAACCATGCCCAGGATTCATCCTGGCAATGGAGATGAGAGATTCAGCTGTGCTGTCTTCCAGCTAGAGACTCACTGCCATCATTTCTCATTTCGTTTCTGGGGCACTACCTAAATGCTTATCAACAAGCTAATGTGGGTTATGTAAAAGGTATATTCAAACCCTCTTGATGAAACTGTCCTATTGTTTGCAAAGAGTGCAAAAATCCCTGGGTCAGAAAGTCAGGATAGCTGCACCATGGGGAGGCCCTTCCCTGACCTGAGTGGTGGGAAGTGCAAGCTACAACCCCGCTCCAGCCATTAGAAAAAATGAACAGCAGACGAGACCAAGGACTGGAGCCCAGGACTGACTGACAAATGACATATCTTGAGTCATCTTAGGGTTTTTTTCTCTCTCCTTTGCTCTCACATTTTGAAGTCTTCTGTTTGCAAATGCAGAAGTTTCATAAGGGCTGCAGAGCAGCTCCCTACAGACAGGGGATGTCTGTAGGCATACAGGAGCAGGGAGATGTAGGTCTAAGTCATATGCAAGAAAGAGTTTAACCCCGTCTCCCACAGCCCAGGTCATGCTGAGTGGCAGGTCCCCAGGGGAAAGGAAAGGTGCAGTTAGACAATGTGTTGTCTTTGCAGCCATGCTGGAAGAGAAAGACAAGGCTCCTGTTCGTGACACTTAGCTGCAGGAGACTATGATGGGTGGTGTAATAAAATGTGGTCGTCTTCACCTGTGTGTGGTGTCTGAACCTCAGAGAGGGACAAAATATAAGAAGTAGCCTGTTCTCCATTAACTATTTGAAAGGGTGTCGCCCTACCAAACTACCCACTAATTACCAGCTGACTTGACTGTGCGTGGGCTCTCCATTTACCTGTGTGTGCTCTGCTGACTTGCCACAAGCAAGACATAGTAAACAGCAACTGGTGGTGGATCTGAATAGTGGGGTTTATTTAAGAACAACCAAGATTCAAGCTTTTGTCCTACCTTGTCTCACCCTCACTTGCTCCTCCCAGTGTTATGCTTAGTGGTCTCAACTTCCCTTCCCTGCAGGGCGATCACTGCTGGCCCAGGAAGGCTGGGCAGAAAGTTGGGTCAATTCCTGCTGTGCCACTCCTCATGGATGCCAGTCTTGGGCATCACCCACCAAGGTGTCTGGGTGCCCCTGACTTTCATCTCTGTCCATCTCCCTGATCTCCGGGATCTTCACCCATGTCCAGGATCTTTCCTCCAACCAAGGTCTTCATCCCCATTCTGGGGTCACTTTTTCTTTCCCAGAGCCAAGATAGTCTATGTATTGCAGGAGCACACAGCCCCTAACTGGTGGTCCTGTCTCGTGTCTCTTTATGAATAGTGGTGTTCAAGACATGCCAGGCCTGTTTAATCCAGGAGTTATTAAAATGTATGACTAGCCCTTACTAGCTGCAGCTAGGAAGTAACAGGCTTCCGCTTTAGAGTTCAGAAGTTCAGTTTCGGACATTCACTCACACACACGTATGCATGTGTTGCCTGTTCGTGTTCACCATTTAAGTGATTTTTTTGCCTGCAACACTACCTAGTACAAAAGTAAAATTCTGCCCTGCATTGCTTTGAGCATTTACCTACAGGCTGGCTCTAGGCAGCTCTGTGGGAAAAAGTAACCCTTCTCAGTACTTAACCCTGAATCCACTCCATCACCTTGTGGCCTAAATCAGGGGATGTTGCTATGGGACTGTAGGAAGAAAAACTCTTCTTTGGAACTTCTGCTATACTCAAAGAAGAGGCTCCACAGTTAGCACAATCCAATCTAATCTTCAGATAGTACACACTCATGGGGAGAGATGAAATAGGAAGTATCCTTCCTGTTTTAGTTCTGTTATCAGCAGTTTCTTGGGGAGAAATGAACTATAATTTTCTCTTTCTCAGTGTGTTATTGTAATCCCCTTATTTCCTTTCATTATTTTCAGTCCATCATTCAGAACATTTTTCATTATTGTATTTTTGATTCCAGTGGGATCTCTGACTAAGCTGTATGAAACATGTGCACCAAAAAATTTAGATGAGAGATTTAATGAATACAACACTTCTGCAAGTTTGTAATATTAAAAGTATGTTGAACAAAGATATCAGAAACTCAGAAAAGTATAGATGGTAGAACAGTGTTTCAAGAAGCTTAACCTCTAATAACAAAATAGAGTTTATATAATAACTTTTAAAGAAATCAACTTCCACTAACTCTCTCTCTCCGCTAATATATAGGACTCATGAATTGAATTAAAGTTTGGAAACTGGCCAGCATGAAGAAATGTTTCGCATGCGGTTGCATGTATTAGACGTTTGCACAATTTTAGTCATGAACAAGATTTAATTAAATGGAAAAATCAAGACATGAACAACACCTTGCCTAAATGTCTTCAGTGCAGATTAACACATGTTATTGAATCAACAGGTCTCACTAACAAATGTTAGTAAAATAACTGGTAAAATGACTCATGCCAGTGAGACAGATGAGTAACTATCAGTATCCAAATTTTGAAGACAAGGAAAACAAAATCACAGGAAGCCTAAGGATCCAATCCAGAAAAGTTCGAGTTTTCTCTAAGTTTGCAGTCATTAAAGGGAAATGAAGATGCTCATTTCTTTGCTAAAATTAATTGCCACAAAATGTAGCAGATGCCAAAATAGCAATGGGTTCTAAAAGCAATTGAAAATATTAATGAAAGAAAGACTATTAATTTACCATAGAGGTGTGGTTCAGACTCAGGAAATGTAAGAACATGAGGAAGCATAACCGTATTCTCTCCTTGCTCTTATATTTCCTGGTTTATCCAAGATACTGGGGAATATGAACACTTGGTCTGACCCAATATAAGCATTCTTAAGCTATGTTCTGTACCTCCCCGGAGAATCTATGTGGTATTTCAATAAATTTTACTTCTGGAAAAAAATAAAAGAAAAGAAAAGGTGCAGATCAAGTGTCAACTGAGTTACCACGAGCTGTTTTCTGCTTTGCAAAGGGAGAGGGCTTTCTCTATAAATAATTGCACACCAAGCATGCAGCAAAGTAAGCTTCTTGGGAAGTAAATGATCCAAGAACAGTTTAACTATATCAGGATTACATACTCCAGGGATTTAGCTGAAGCAGAAGGATTTGCATGGTATGAAGCTCCTGAGAAACCTCTCAACAGAAACACGGTGTTCTTTCTTTCACGTGGTGTGTGGTCCAGCAGCTGCTACTTAGTGTCTGTATTTTTTCAACAGTCCAAATTATTGGAAGTCACTAACTAGTCTGAAAGTAAGCTACATTTTTAATAAGCTCTGCATATTTTTTTTAAGTGTGATCTTGGAGGAAATGGTTATTCAGAAGGGCTGGGCAGTGCTCCTATTCTGTTGCTGAACAGCCAGGGATTTATAGCGCAAAGATGAGGACAACGCTTCTGTTTTCAAAAAGCGGTGAGATTGGCTGCAAATCTCGATGCAGGATAAAATAGCGGGAGCTTTTGAAGCACACCTTTGATTCCATTTTGTCACCTGATCTGGAAACTATAGTCATGGCAAAGTTGGTCAACAGTGCTTGATGTATTGGCAGTTCTTTGACAGGTCTGGATAACCAGTATAATGTGGGCATCATTCACCTCCATTTGCTTTAGGTCATGCATTATTCTCCAGTTCATGGCTTCATAAAGCTGTGCGATAGCCTTTCTCTAGGAGAACTCGTGAAAAAAGAACATAGTAAAAAGGGTTAGATGTAGCCATAAATATGATAAATGGCTTGCTAGAAACTACATTAAATAGCAGCAATATCAGCCCAGAGATGAATTCTGCAACATTCTTACTGCAAGCCTGTGTGGATGGATGATTCACTATGTGCTTGGTTTTCCTGGACATCATTTAATGGAATGTCCTATGTCACTAGTCATTTGCACTCCAAACACAGAAGACTTGTGTGTTGCTGTTTAACATTTCATCACACTTTCCTCATTCTCCAGACCTCTATTAAATGATGTGAAAGGAAATCATATATGGTATAAGTTGTGCCTCTCACTTCTTTCTGTAGTACTTTATCCAGAATCTTTTGACTGACCCTGTTGGGTTGTTTTTTTTTAAATTTTCTAGTCTTTGTCCAATGAAGAGGTTTTTCCCACTCTGCTTCTCTGCACCATAATCCCCCAGATAGCAAGTCTGGCTACTCAGCCTAGTGCTGACTCCTACAGCAACATCCTGAGTACTTGAGCAGAAACTACGCCCGCATTTTGTGCAGTGGCTCTGTTTTCACAGTATTCCAAGGAGCCTCCCTGAAAACCTACCTGTCAGGTAGGCTCATGGATGAACTGTTCCCTGAGTTATGCTGTACAGATCTAGTCCTTGTCAGAACTCAGCCCACCATTGCATGTAAAATGAAAAGTAAAACTACATACAAAACTTTAAAAACAATCAAGTTCCCATCAGGAATGCCACCTGCTGTATTTTTCCAGAGGATGTGTTTTCTAAAAACAAACTTCAAATATCGGTATACTATAGATACAGAAACTCACGTATTCTGTTAAAGAACATTTACTTGAAAGTAAAAATTTCAAAGAGGAAAGAATAAAATGGGAGAGGAAGCCTCAGTGATGAAACCATCAACTATTACCAATTCTAGACTCCTGTGGAAAAAAGTTGTAACAGGAAAGAAATAGCACTTCTTTTGACAGTGACAGCAAAGATTTGAAAATGGTAACAGCAAGTCTATTGTCAGGAAGACTTTATTACCATAATTGATAAGTCTGCCTTATGAGATCATAGCCTATTTGGGGATTTTTGTCTCAGAGTTGCTTGCAGCAATGCATCTCCTTCAGCCCCTCAGCCCCGCGGATGCACCAAGCTTGACCCTGTGTCTTGGATATATACTCACTATCAGTCAAGCTTGTTCACATTAATGTAGACCACTTTTATTTATCATAGTAATATACTTCATTTATATTTATTGCATGCTGCCTCCTTTAGTTGAGCTTTGACCTCAGATTGACCCAGATGTTTGTATACTGTACAGGGAGGTACTGTTACTTTCGTGGTTAACGTCGACTGAAGAGCAGACCTGAAAAGACACTTGGGGCCAGGCTACATGGAAAAAACCAGAACAGACATATCAAATTGCTGTTAAATCCAGCCGCATTATTTACAACATCTCAAACAATTTTTTTATGCCTCAGGGCATTTATAGCAATTATTCAATACAGAGTGTGTATTATTTTAACCCCTGATTATAAAAGATTTGACAGCTTGTGTTATAGCTTGGTAATCATCACTAAAGCTATCCTGGGACCTGCCTCAGTGTGTAGAGGTGACATGAGAAAGCTTCAGCCAGTAATGCCAATTTGTAAAACCAGCAGGTTTTACTTGGCTCCAATTACTTACCTAGCATACCTTCACTGAGGTATAAATAAATAAACCAGACATGCCTCAGTGTTCATGGTGTAAAGCTGCATGAGAGCAAGCCTTGTTGGTGTTGGCTGACCCCTCCTGTGTGGTGCAGGTCCTTACGCGAGAGCACTGTGATGGGAAGACGTGTCAAAGTAAAAAGAAAGACTAAGAAGTGCTCCACTCTCTCTTTTTGGGAAGCTTTCATAGCACTTGGTCTGTGGGAAGCCTGCCTCCTGCTCCTTCCAAACTATGGATATAACGGGACAATTTCTAGCAACCAAATTACTGAGGCGTAAGGAGTTACCAGCTGGCAGATAAGCTATGCTACCTAATTGCATGGATGCTCCTTTTCTGTTGCAAGTGAGAATTAAAATGTGTTAGCTGAAATTATGAAGGTGGTTTGTATTATAAATAAATATTTTATTGGGCCTCATCTCAATGCTACTTACATAAAATGGCAAATGTGACCTTTGCAATGATTTAAGCTAATGCTTTTTTGTTCCACCTATGTGTTAGGTGACATACATACACATATACAGCCAGCCACTGCAACTCAATGACAAATGGCAACCTATGGAAACTAGCTATGGAAACTCAATTGCTTGTCATCATCTGCCCTTATCTAGTACTTGGTTCAGCTTGTGTCAAAAACCATAAGGAAGAGGTATGCTTTGAAATTAGGAGAACTGAAGGCTTTGCTAAGTTTGAATAGGAAGTCCATAACCACAACCTGAATTGTGTATGGATTTGGGGACGTTGGCAATATAATGGACGCTGGAGAACACAGACATGATACCGTTTATTGAGCTCAATCCACTCAGCGTAGGGGCTACATTGTTAAGCATCAGCCTCTTTTGTTTTTTTTTTTTTTTTTTTTTTTTTTTTTTTTTTGAGTTTTTATCTTGGTCATTGCAGGAGGATTGCTGCTCCAGGCTGGGAGATGACTATTAATAGATCTAAAGTGGTTTTTCTGTTTGAGGTTCTGCTCCTATATGTTTATAGCTTTTACTTACTGGTTTGCAAAGTTCGTGAAGAAACCAGTGCTACGCCCTTGGAAATACCTTCGTCTACTCAGGCTCAAGTCCTTTCTCCCTTTGCACAACGGCCAATGTGGTGTATGACTACAGCTCCTGCAAGGGCTTTAGACTTCACAGATGGGTGGAATCTACAACAGAAGTAAAAAGAGAAAGTAAGAAAACGGAGACATTGAACTGTTAGAGCACTTCTCCGAAGTGAAATCCAGATTCTATGTCACACTGCATTGTGCGCACCTAAGTTACACCACTGGAAATTGTAAAGCAGATGTGATTTGCTTCCTGCTCTCAGTACAGCACTGCTTTACATTACCAAACATTGCTGTTAGGGGCTATTGAAGAATCATGCAAGAGGGGTTTTTTTCCCCCCTTAAAGATGAGAAATGGTCTCCTGAAAGAAACACTGCAAGTGTCATTGTCTGGACTTTCTCTCATTAGATGAGCACTGGGAACGCTTGAAAATATGTAGCAGTTTGGTGACCTAGGAGTCTTCTCCAGCTCTTATTTCTGTGATCAAGGAGACGAAAGATATAGGCGGTATTGAATTATGCCCGAGGCACAAGTATTTCTGGAGCTGATCACCTCTCCCAGGAAAATGTCAGTCTAAAAGGTTTTCCAATACTTCTCACCAGCAATTTTGACATGTGAAATTCAGGTCTTTCTCTGAACTCTAGCTGATGTTGTTGATAATATTTATTATCACAAATGTCAAGGTACTGTCCCAGTTGCTTTATTATTGAACTTTTCTTATGTGACCTTCCACAAGATTATTAGTCTGCAGTGGTTTGTGATACTTCAGAAGGTCCAGCAGGAGCTTCCTGTGGTGACAGGACAGTAAATGATTAGAAATCCTCTATCTCCACAAGCCACATGGTAGGCAATACAAGGACCCTTAATACGACTCCTTTCTCGAGTTGCTTTTGCCCCGCTTTTTCTCTTTAATCTTTGACCTAAGCAGCTCAGACTGAATGCTTGGGATGCCTTTCTGATAGGTTTTTAGGAGTTATATTCAAGTGCTTGCAACCTGGGGAACTCGGGTACAAAAGGTTATAAACCTGCCTTTGGAGATATTGGACACATTCAGAAACTCCTTTCAAATCAAATGAGAAATAGGATCTCTTTCATTGCCCACTTGACTCCAGACAGTGTTGCTGATTTACTGGTTGATTCTGCTTTACAAAGATTCAGATACCCCTTGAACGCTTCTTTGAAACTTCTGAGCAAACAACAGGGAAGGGGGAAGGAAAATGCTTCTTTGACAACCATGTCTTACAATACTATTCAGCAGTATGGTGAAGAACTTGCGAATCTGCTTCCTTTCAGCTTTCCTCTGAGATGGCCATGTACACCTCTGTAAAGCTGGTGCTGAACCCACTGTCCACCTTGGCAGCATTTTAACTTAGATTTGTTTCACTTGGGTTTCAGTAATAAAGCAAAGCAGTAGCCTTGGAGGACAAGCATATATGTGTTTTTGAAAAAGCCTTAGTAACTGGGAAATTTTGTCATCATGATTTGCTTTCCTCATGTTCCAGTAACAGGACAGCCTTCTCTCTTGCTGCTAACACTAAGTGGCTATAACAGATGGTTTCCCTTGTCTTTTATGGGGGGTCTTCTCAGATCCGACAAATGTCTTAGAATCAGGAAAAGCACAAGAGACGTCTATTATTTTATGGTACTTCCTCAATTCTAACCATTATCAAAGCTTCAGTAACTGTGTCTATACTTTTTTTGACAAGATAATAAAGTCAAGCCTGTTCCTTCAGCTCACCTACTATCAGTACGGGAATATCATGTTCTGATGAAATTGTTGAACACGTTAATAAGCACAGTGTTGAAATATTAACCCACTTTGTCTTTCTAGGGCATTATAATCAACAGATCAAGTAGGACTTAAAATATATGTGTGGAGATTGCTACAGTACATAGCACACCAAACTATGACTTAAAACACTCTGAAGGGACCCGTTCTTTTCATATATAATATGTAATTGGAATGAGAATTAGAGACAGAGTGTTTAGCGATCATTCACAGGAAGATGTAAAAAAGATACTTACTGCTGCACCATCAATTGTTTTATTCTGCTATCCTGGAAGAGACTAAGTTTTAAAGGAAATACCATAATGAACTTCCTACATAGATGAGCTACATTGGAAAAGAACTCCCACCAGACCGCATTATACAAATCTCCTTATTCACATCTCTTGTATGTGTGTGCACAAACACCAGTCTTCTTGCCCTCAACTGTCTTGCTGTTGGCTTCCTTAGCTGGGAACATAAATTCTAGTGTGAAGCACGAACTTTCAGTGAGCTTCCACATTTCACCAAATCATTACATTAGCAGCTATAAAAAAAAGCCTTCTCTTGTCAAGAAAAGCAAAATACACCATAGCACTCTTCCAACAGATGAAAGGTGCTAGTTATATGTCCAATACTGTGTGTCTGCCATTAACTTTCTCTCTGGAAGGCCTCCATAAGGTATAAGCCAAAATCAGAACACTTGATGTGTTAGATGCGTCATTTTATTGTTAGATTTTGTTTATTGTACAGGATGGTGGCTATTAATACATAGCTTTAGCAATCTGTATATACCTCTAGGCTGCTTTTTGTCTGATTCCTTGCAAAATGTGGATGAGGTGAGCATCCTAGGGATGAGAAACCAGAGACTCTATCTTGCTTGCAGCTTCCATCTGTGCAAGGTACTGGGTTAGCCAGATAATCCTGCAAAAAAATGAGGTAAATCATAAGGAAGATCACAGTTTGAATGTTTTTTGTCTATCTTTGCCTGAGTCTAGATGTGTTCAGATACCATTATTTCTGGAATGCCCATGATACACGACTTTGATAATTAAAAGAGGTATCTTTCCCTTAACCTCTCATTTTCACAGGGAGTGTGTTAACATGAAGCATTACCCAATTGTTAAGTCTGGGTATTGATTATTTCAAGCTGTACATGGGCTAATATTGTTTTCCTTGTGGACAGACTAATGTATTTGTCCACAACCAAGGACAAACAGATGTACATCTTTTCTTCAGAGCTCAGAGATTAATTTTCAGAAGGAAACTGGACAAAATGACTTGTACTGCTGTTAAGCAGTTTCTTTCTTCCTCTTCTTTCTTTACCCAGTGAGGGGACCCATTATAACACAATACTTCCATTCTTGCCACACGAAAGGTAGGGAGCAGCTGCTTCCATGGAGAAGGAAACACATGCTTTGTAGAATAAAGAAAGCTCGTACACTTTTTATTAAAAACCGCATTTTACAACTGAAACATAATCTGCAGATGGAACAGCTGATATGGCTATTTTGCTGGTTGTTAAAGAGTTTATACTACATTAAATTGACTCCCATGGGTTTAATTTTTCAGTGCTGTTACAACCACCAACCTTTCTTATTGAGAAGGTCAATAGGCACAATGTGAAGTCTTGTAAATCATTGCCTTGCTATTTTTGTAATATATAATGTGACCCTTTTCACACACCTTAAAAATTATAAACCAGAGCACATACTGTATATCAAACAAATAAATCAGCTGCTATAAATACAGTCTTCCTTTTGGTTCTAGACAGATTAATTCTACTGCATTTCATATGTTTTAAATTGTTTTTGGCTTCACAGGCAAGATCTGCTTTTGTATTCAGAAAGCAGAGACCCTGGATTTAATCTATTTAAAAAGCTTAATAGAGCTGAAATGACCCCGAAAGCATATTTTAAAATGATCCCACTAAAAGCCTTAATGACTATAAACATTAAATAAATTAAGAGATTATACTGAAAATAAATCTCATCAGCCAGTAGAAACTTTTAAAGTGAAATTTTGAGAAGGAGAAAGAACAAGTGAGAATTAAGCATAATGGTGACCTGACAGCCTATTTAGCGTCCCAGGGATGCTTTTTTCCTCAACTGTATTTACTAGCCATGTTTCACACACAAACTGAAAGTCTGGGGAAACTGAGTCACTGAGGAATTTGTTTTATAATGGAAAACTGTAGTGCTGTAAGAAGAAATTTGTTTTGATCAGGAGACTGTTTACTCAGCTACACAGCAAAGCAGAATATTTATACCTCATATTCTTGCGTGGTTTCCTTCATGTTTATTACCATTTGCATAAGTATATCTCAGGTCCATGCTTACAATCCTTTTGCATCAGCCTCCCAACAAAGTCAAGAGTGAGAAATAGATGTCCTTGGTCATGCTGCGTATCCTGGTACTTTTCCTAGTCCTCAGGGGTTCTGCCTCCATTGATGGAGGAAAAGGCATTGATCAGGAGCATTTGAAGGGGAACACATATAAGAAAGGGAAATGATCAGAGTTAAGGTAACTTAGCTTTTTAAAAGAAAGAGCTGCAAAAGCCCTGAGACCTGTGAGACTCTGTGTTTCTGTTGTGTCAACTCCACCTTGCATAAGACATTGCTCAAACATCCCTCAGATGTGGTCTACAGAGAAGTGACTTCAGCCTTGGACACTGGCAATTAGGGTGGAGGAAAGGAGGTGTCCATGTGCATGAGTGTATATGTACAGTGTCTGTCTTGCAGGTGCCTTTCACAATGCTAGCAAAATCCATATTGTGGAGCTGAACCAACGATGAGATGTCCCTTGAATTTCAGCTAGGTGAGTGTCCCACAAAGGCTTCATAACTGTGTTCCTGTGATGAGCAGATCATCCTGCTACTGATTTTGCTGAAAAAGTTTAAGGTGAGAATGTGCCTGTTTCCTATTTACATGTTTTTATCTATGTTATCATGTCTTCATCACTTTATTGTTCTGATGATTCTTTTGTTCTTCCTTCATCTCCCCTACCCCAGATTTTTACAGTATGTAAAAATGGAGCAAGTAATTTTTTCCTTGATGAAAATAAACATTCATTCTTCATGCTTACTACAGTTTTCAAGGACTTGGAGAGACACTGCTATGACTGAAATTCCAGCAAGCATCTGGTGCAAAAGAAAACTGATGTTAGACCAGCAATCATAGAATCATAAAATGGTTTGGGCTGGAAAAGACCATAAAGATCATCTAGTTCCAACCCCCCTGAAATGGGCAAGGACACCTCCCACTAGACCAGGTTACTCAAAGCCCCATCCAACCTGGCCTTGAACACCTCCAGGGATGGGGCATCCACAACTACTCTGAGGAACCTGTTCCAGTGTCTCACCACCCTTACAGTAAAGAATTTCTTCCTAATATCTAATCTAAATCTACCCTTTTTCACTTTAAAACTGTTACCTCTTGTCCTATTGCTACAGCCCCTGATAAAGAGTCCCTCCTCATCTGTCCTGGTCTGAGCGACACAGGACTAGTTTCTCTTTTAATGCTTGGGAAAACTACTCTTTTAGAAGACTCTGGTGTCTGAATTTGTGAAAATATTTACTTTATAGCCAGCTATGGTGTGTGGGTTTCAAGGTCTCAGTGCTTTTTGAGCTCACCAGGTGCAGGGATGAGGAGGAGCAAGACCCAGGCACTTGACCCAAGCCTACAGGATTATTTCATACCATGAACGTCACATTCAATATAAATTAGAAAGTTTGTGGTGAACTGCTCTCTCTCCCTTAATGGCTGCGATCCTGAGAACTTCTTTGCCCCAGTGCCAGGCCCCTGAGAATTTCCTTCCCTCCCAAAGCCATAGCACTTGCAGTGTTTGACATTTGCTGTCCACTCTGGGACTGCACAGCTTCCTACTGATGTAATTGGCTGAGTATAATCCTTGTATATTTTATATTGATTCTTTAGTGCTATTAATGTTAATTATCTAGTCTTATTCTGTTAAATCTGTGTATATTTCAACCCCTGTGTTTCCCTTTTATTTTCCCCATTCCCTTTCCTGGGTCGGGAGGGGTCATCGGGTGATAGAATAATTGTCTAAATGACAATAAATTGTTGTGGGTTTCTCAAACCATAACACCATCTTTCCTGTAAGCCCACTTTAAGTACTGGAAAGCTACTATAAGGTCTCCCCAGAGCTTTCCCTCCTCCAGGCTGAACAACACCAACTCTCTCAGCCTGTCTTCACAGGACAGGTACTCCAGCCTTCTGATCACCTTTGTGGCCCTCCTCTAGACTCACTCCAACAGGTCCATGTCCTTCTTATGTTGGGGGCCCCAGAGCTGGACATGGTACTCCAGGTGGGGTCTCATGAGAGTGGAGTAGAGGGGCAGAATCACCTCCCTCCACCTGCTGGCCGTGCTTCTTTTGATGCAGCCCAGGATACAGCTTGCTTTCTGGGCTGCAAGCACACATTGATGGATCATGTTGAGCTTCTCATCAACCAATACCCCCAAGTTCTTCTCCTCAGGGGTGCTCTCAATCCACTCTCTGCCCAGCCTATATTTGTGCATGGGATTGCCCCAACCCAGGTACAGGACCTTGCACTTGGCCTTGTTGAACTTCATAAGGTTCACACAGGCCCACCCCTCAAGCCTGTCCAGGTCCCTCTGGATGGCTTCCCTTCCCTCCAGCATGTTGACCACTCCACGCAGCTTGGCAAACTTGCTGAGGGTGCACTCAACCCCACTGTCTATGTTGCCGAAAAAGATGTTAAACAGCGCTGGTCCCAGTAGCTATCCCTGAGGAGCAACACTCATCGCTGGTCTCCACTTAGACATCAAGGCATTGACTGCAACTTTTTGAGTGTGACTATCCAGCCAATTTCTTATTCACTGAATAGTCCATCCATCAAATCCATGTCTCTGATTTAGAAACCAGTATGTCGTATGGGACAGTGTCAAATGTCTTGCACAAGTTCAGGTAGGTGACATTAGTTACTGTTCCCTTCTCCACCAACGCTGTAACCCCATCATAGAAGACCATCAGATTTGTCAGACATGATTTGCCTTTGGTGAAGCCATGTTGGCTGTCATCAATCACCTCCTTATTTTCTATGTGCCTTAGTATAGTTTCCAGTAGGAGCTCCTCCATGATCTTGCCAGGCACAGTGGTGAGGCTGACCGGTCTGTAGTTCCCTGGGTCTTCCTTTTTTTCTCTTTTTAAAAATGGGCGTTATGTTTCCCCTTTTCCAGTCAGTGGGAACTTCACCAGACTGCCACAACTTCACAAGTATGATGGATAGTGGATAAGCAACTTCATCCATCAGTTCTGTCAGGACCCGTGGATGAACCTCATCAGGTCCCACGGACTTGTGCACCATCAGGTTCCTCAGATGGTCTCGAACCAGATCTTCTCCTAGAGTGGGTGATTTGTCATTCTCCCAGTCCCTGCCTTTGCCTTCTGTGACTTGGGTGGTGTGGCTAGAGCACTTGCCGGTGAAGAGTGAAGCAAAAAGTTTTTGAGTACCTCAGCCTCCTGTTTCCTTCCAGAGAGGGCCCACATTTTTCCTCATATTCCTTTTAACACTGATGTACCTGTAGAAGCTTTTCTTTTTGCCCTTGACATCCCTGGCCAGATTTAACTCTATCTGGGCTTTAGCTTTCCTAACCTGATCCCTGGCTGCTGGGACAATTTCTCTGTATTCCTTCCAGGCTACCTGTCCTTACTTTCACCCTCTGTAGGCTTCCTTTTTCTGTTTGCATTTGTCCAGGAGCTCCTTGTTCATCCATGCAGGTCTCCTGGTGTTTTTGTTTGACTTCCTCTTTGTTGGGATGCATCACTCCTGAGCTTGGAGGAGGTGATCCTTGAATATTAACCAGTTTTCTTAGGCCTCTCTTCCCTCCAGGGCTTTATGCCGTGGTACTCTGCCAAGGCGATCCCTGAAGAGGCCAAAGTCTGCTCTCCTGAAGTCCAAGCTTGCTGTGCACCCTCCTCACTGCCCTAAGGATCTTGAACCCCACCATTTCATGATCACTGCAACCAAGGCCTTGAGTGTCACATTCCCCACCAGCCTCTCCTTGTTGGTGAGAACAAGGTCCACCATAGCACTTCTCCTCATTGGCTCCTCTATCACTTGTCATCAACGCATTCCAGGAACCTGCCAGTCTGCTTATGGTCCTACAGGGTCCAGGCCAAGTACAGTTTATTGGGGAACTAGTCTTTGCCCTAGCTCAGTGAAAGAAATGACATTCGAAGTACAGTGCTTCCTGCATTGTACTTCTATCCTTGTATGAGGCCAGTCAAAATGTGACATGACATAAAATACTTTCCCATGAGTAACTCCCATCCAATCTATAGCATTGGATATAGCTATAGATTCTGTCTAGTCTGACAGCCAAGTTGTGATCTGTACAATTCCCTGAGACAGACAGACTTATTTTCTTTAGAGAATACCTTTTTTTTTTGTGGTAAGTTATAACAGACACTGTCCTACAAAAAATTGTGATCAAGTTGTGATGTAACTGTAATTAGGGAAAAGGAACTACTTCTTCTTTGTGATTCATTTGATGTAAGGGCTAAAAAGTTTGAATTCAATGGTCTCATGATCAAGTCAGTTCTGCTTGCATTGGATATTCTAGTCATTTTAATTCATGAAAGTAATCTGTATGCTCACAATTACTTTTTCAGGCAGCAAAATCCCTTTGATTTAGACATCTAAGAGTTTTCCTCTTCCTTTTCCTCCACCTCTTCAGGGAGCTTTCCCAAAAGACATGTCAGATCAGCCCTTCAATTCCTAGCATTTTCTCTACAGTTCTTCCAAATATGTAAAGTAGACCTGGATCCCAATCTGATTTATGTCCTATATTTCATCTCAGAACATGTTTAGAGGCTGAAGCTGTAATACAAAACGCTGGGAGTCCATGAGTTACACCATGTAATATGGATGTGGAAAACATTTTCTTTTTTTTTTTTTAACATTTCAAAAGATACATTTTACAAAAAAGAGAAATAGAACTTATTTTACTGAATGAACACAGCTAAAAAGTAAGGCATAGCACCAAACATTCCTGGTTCTCAAAGGTTCCTGAAATTTAAATACAGTTATCATTATTTTGGGATAAAAACCTTTTTTTTTTTTTCCTGTAGCAGTCTCATTAGCTATCAGCAAAATACATACAATGTACAACAACATTTGTTGTATGAACCTACAACAGGAAGGGTTAGGCGCTTAAAAATAATAACACCATTGTATTTTTCATTTGAGAGTCTAAGAGTTTTGCTTGCATTCCTGGGAGCTCAGTGAATACGTTTTTATAAGAAATAGGAATTGTAATGTGTGCTTTAAAGAAGCAGTGAACAGTTAGCAGGTGCTAGTGAACACAAGGCAGCTGGCTATGATGGGTAGAAAAGGAATCACGAGGAAACAGTGGCACAATATAAACACTGTGATGGGAGATGGCCTTTCTATGCCCATACTCACCACACCTGTAAAACTGGGCTTCAGCTTCATTTCCTTCTCTCATTTTTCCTTTTTTTTAAGAACACTGCCCCCTCTCCCCAAAAAAAAAACCCCAAAAATCAAAAAAACTCAGTCCCATAATCCTGAGACCTTTTATGCTTTTACTCCAAAAAAAGCTAGTCCCAAATATTTCAGTCTGGTAGGAAAACAGTAGCTCGGTCAATGACATAACCTACTAGTTCCAAAGCTAAGATTAGTTGTGGGGGACTTGGACTAAAATGCATTTGTAAGTATAGCTGTGGTAGGCTACAATATAAAAAGTATTTCACATACCAAAGTTTTGCTTGAGACTTTCTGTGAAATTTTGACAATGTTCTGTCAGTATAATATCTACCACAGTCCGGCATGCCACAATATTTTAATTGTTACACAAGGAATAAAAATATTAAATATGTGAGCAGTTCATACAGTAACAAAATCCCAGGTAAGCTTTTTTGGTAACATAAACAAGGAAAATCAAGACTGGATCATTTATTAATTAATTTGCCTTCATTAAATTTCCTTCAGAAATGTGTTCTATATAATAAATACATGTATTTTGTACGATAAAAAATATTTTACTGGCAATGAAATATCCACAATCCAGCAATAAATAGTCATGTAAGTAGTTATGCTTTTGACTGTCTTAAATTCAAGATTTTTAAATGTCAGCAATAATTATATAGTATATTCATTTATTTTCCTATGTTAAAGAATATGCAGTTGACTTTGAATGACATTAACAAGCCTGAAATCTTGTTCAAGCTTTCAAAATATTTCAAAATATTAAAATACTCAGTTCTTACAGTTTTTAACATAGAAATTCAAGAACATTGGGGTTTTCCATTGAAAAGAGATGTTCTAATATATACAGTGGCATTACTAGATAATTATGTAATTTAAAATGTAGTTCAGAATCTGAACTAACCTGCCCTCTCTAATCCGTGATTCAAAGGATGTTGGATGTTAAAAGAATTTCGTTAGCTGAAGCAATGTCATATTGATTGAGCATAATAGTCTTTTGGGAAATTTCTCAGATGTTTAATCAAAATGGGAGCTCCCAAGGGTGCAGGAAGTTCCCGTTCTGCCCCGCTGGTCGTGGAGACCATGGCAAGATCTCGTCAGTGATCCAGGCAATGATTCACAATGTGCATTTTATGTGGGTGTCTGAAATGGTATAGTGCTGAAAAAAATCCTTATTACTCATTCTTTGATTTCCACTCCAGGGTTTTACAGGTATCAACGGCGCAAGGCACAGAACAGCTGTGGTAAGGTGTGGGGAGATGGATATTGCAGAGACAGGTCTCTGCCTCTTCACACTCATATACCCTTTTTTTGTCCCTCTTTGTCTTTCTGTTGCTTGCACTCCTGAAGACATACATTACACACTGAAATAATGCTTGGGAATTTTTGTCACATTGTATTTTCTCATCCTGCAAGGAAATTGGCTTTCCTGTGGACATCTGTCTTCCATATGTAGCTGGATAAACAGGAGCTCAAGAGCAGTGGAGTGAGGGCTTCTCGCTATTCTATGGCATTTCTTGAGAAAAGCCGAATTCTAGGGTGGCTGGTGGGTCTTTCACCAACAGAACTTTTTGCTTTTTTGAATTCTGCACTGCATTGCCAGGACCATGTGTTCTGGTGAGGTGGGATACAGCAACAGGGTTTGCAGAGACCCTCAGTCAGGAGTGTGGGGAGGAGAGCCCAGCAGCCCCGTATCGGGGACAGCCTGGTTACACCAGGCTGCAGAAGGAGTGTGATGTGTTAAGGCGGTCTCCCTCTCTCACCTCTGAGAAGATTCAAATCAGTGCTGCATGCCAAATATTGTTTAGGAGTGGATCTATGCATGGCTGGAGTTCTGATAGCGTTCTCAAAAGCAATTTTTATTTTATTTATTCTTAGATTCACAAACAGTGCCTTGTTGACTTATCTTGGTGCAATTTAATAAAATGCACACAGATCTGACCCTTTTCAAAGGCAAAAGATGGAATGATGATTGGAATGGAGATCCCCTCCCCATCTCGGAAAAAGGAAACATCCCACATCCCATCCGCTGGAAAGGCGCCTGGATTCAGGTTGTCTCCAAACACACGAGGGACTCTTGCTGCAGAAGAGTCACTGAAATAAGAGGATTACTAGTGCCAGCAGTCCACATGATCCCAGTTGCCATGGAAGATCGTGAGGTAGAAGGTGGGATCCCAGACAGCCAGGCCCCAAGCTATATTTCCCTTTAGCATGAATAGGGGCAGCACTTCCCACAGCAGCCAAGAGTAAATAGGAAGCCAAAGTGTTTGATGAAAAATTGACTTTGTATGTTCAGCTGGATGGTGGCACCTACCAGCAGGGCAGTGCCATTACAATCTACGTCCCTGGAAGTCAAAGGCAGCCCCTGGGAAATTGCACACAGAGGGAGCCTCGGCACAGAGGCTGGTCTGCATGCCCTCTTGTCGACGCTTAAAGCAGTGGGCTTGCTGCTCCTGACTCATTCAGCCTTCTCCCCCAGTAAATTTTGAGAGTCTAATTTAAAACAAGGGTCTTGAATTTGATTACCTAAAGGGTGAATCAGGAAATTTTGATTTTCGGAGATGCTGAACAGCTGCAGCCTCCGCTGACTCTCAAAAGGTGGCAGCCACATGCGGAGCTGCAGGAGTGCATTACCCTTGAAACCCAGCTACCTACTTATTGCACTGGGCTTGGATTTTGATGCTCCATTTAGGGAACCAGAGTTAAATCAATATGGCCTTTGACCTTGAACTCTGTGTTTCAGTTTTACCTTCCGTGAGGCAACAATGACACTTACCTATGGTACTCCAAATATAATCAGGAAAGGGCTCTGAAATGCATCACAAGCTGCATTATTGCATAACTGTATATTTTTATTGTGTTTATATAATCTACAACAATATAACATGCCATTAAAAGAGACTTACTGTTTTAAATCCCTATGCTACTGATTTCTTTCCTTTTTCGTGGGTAAGCTATGCATTGACAGTGTATGCATACGTTTATCAAAATGCCCTTGAGAAATAAAATAACATGTGAAACCCATTTTTTATTTTTCAGTAAACTTCATAACACTTTCTCCGATTCCATCCTTTGGATGGATTTCCAGTTTATCTTATGTGTGAGAAATGACCTTATAACCTACATGTGACAGTTGTTTGGGTTTTATTAAGTGCCCTGCTCACTGGTAGCATTGGGGCATTACTCACAGATATTTGTGTGCTACTACAGAAAGCCAAGGAAAATTATTCTTCTTCTATATTTAACTATGGTACCTTCCTTTTGCCCCATGTCTCTTAGAAGTATCTTGCACCAGGGTAGGTTTGCTTTTAAACTGGAAAAAGAAAATTGGTAGTTTTTTTCTCTGTAGCTGGCTCCAGCGATCAGTGCTTTGGAATAGGCAGGTTTCATTTCTGAAAACGGTTTGCCAGCCATTTAATTGGCTTCTCTTTAAAGGAATATTTCTATGTAGAAGCTGCTGGCTGTACGAAGAATGAGGAGGTAAATTGATTTCCATGTAGAGTTCAAGGAAAGCTGTCAGAAGAGGAGGAAACACATAGCTGGCATTAGCCCTCTAAAGAGTTCCTCTGCTGGGAATCATGGAAAGAACTAAACCTAGATGAGTTTACTAATAAGGTTAATTTAAAAATTATTCTAAAGGATTGTTATTACTATTATTATGAGAGAGCTTTAATATAACTTTTCCTATTTTCAATCTCAAATGCCAGCAGTAATGACACCTTCCATGAGAATGATATTCATTATAGTGCCCTGGGGCTGTGCACTCTCTTCACCTTTTTTATCTCTGACTCTCTCTGCTGGGTTTCATTCAGCGTTAGGTACAATATGATTGTCCTTGCACAGGACACAAGCCATTGCACACACGCCAGCGTTTCTGAAAGAACTTGGGAGTCTGCATCTGAAAATGCACCTCTGGTTAAGATAGTGTCCACAGCAATGAAACCGCCAGATGTTTCATATGCACCACTGATGTAAGAATATTGGAAAGGATAATGCTCTAAATCACAAATGAGAGTTTTGGCTGAAGACAAAATGAAGTGAACAATTAGTATTCCTGGCATAATGGAGTAAAACCACAAACACTGCAATAGATGCTCCATATTATTAAAAGGTATTGTGATAAGGTTTCTTTTGCAAACACAAAGGCAGTATTATGCAGAGCAGGGTTTTAATCCAATTTATTTTCCATGCCCTCTATTGACAAATAGCTAATGAGAATTACTCACATTTTCACTGTATCTTATCAAGCATTGCTAATAAAAAGCCCCGCTGTTTTGCATGTAAGTTGCATCATTTCATAAAATTTTCAGCAGTCTATGACTTACTAAATAAAGTTGTCACTCAAGCCTCATTTCCCATCTGACTGCAACGAATCAAAATGGACACTGAATTAATGCTGAATATTGTCTGTGTTTGATGAGGTCTCTGCCAGATCTCTGTTCTGTCACCTTTAATGCACTCTGCTTGAGGGACTTATCTGATTTCTTATTGTTTCCAGGAAAGGATGAGATATTACAAATCTGTCCCTGGCCTCATCTAATTCATGCCTTTGAAATGTTTTTTCAGGAGTGAAGAGAAATTAAAAAATGGGGAGATCCATCATTACTTTCCAAGAATCTGAGTCAGAAGGGCTTGCAAAAACAGAAGAATAAGTACTATGTTTTATTTGTTTTGTGTCTGAAATAGTATAACTGAAGTGTTATTTTTCTCGGTATTATAAGTAGTTGTCATAGGCTCAGGAAACAAAATAAAATTCAACCTAAAAGCACTGAGGTCTTTTTGTGAGATCTATGAGTGCAGAAAGACATAGCAACTGCAGTACAGTATTTACAACTTCATAGATTCATATCTGCATTTCCATTTTGCATTTGTTAAAGAGAGGTATGGTATAGTGAGAGAGCAGTAACCTTGTATTCAGTTCCTTAAACTTTTTCTTTATAAATGATTCATGCAATTTGTGTATGCAGAACCTCTCACGCCTTTGCTACTAATGTTGTGAGTTTTTCTTGGTCCACAGGGGAAATACCCACTGTTGGTTTTGGGGCTGTTCTTTTGGCGTGGCACGCTCAGCCTTGCGCTGGCGGCAGAGGCAGAAGGGTAGCCAGATCACCTGCATCCCATGGGCTGCTCCTCAGCCACTGGATACAGGGACTTGCAAAGCCCTGCAAGCATTGACCTGGAGCTCAGGTGTCCTTCTCCCTGAGATAGGGTACCCTGGCCACATGTCCCACTGCAGGTGATTAGCACATAGCTTGGGAGGTGGGAAAATTTTAGCAGCGGAGAGGTTGCAATCCAGTCTCACCCTTTTCCTCCAGGCAGGTCCAAGAACTGAGCTATTGCATAAGGAAAGGTGACCACCTCCTTCGCCTGGGTTTTGTGGGACAAGGCTGGCACAGGTGCACAGTCAAGGAGAAAGCTCAGCAGAGCCCAGGGGCATTTCCCTGATGTCCACTCCAAAGCACCTGCACCTCAGAGAAGGGAAGAGGTTAAGAGGCACCCTGTCTTTTGCACATCTGTTGGCTAAGTTAGGCAAGTCCCCACACAGCGTTTTAGATTTCAAGAATGCCAGTAAAACTCAGCCGCATGTTGTTGGTCGCCTGTGGGGAGGTGAGACCTGTCAGCAGCATGTGGGAACATACCTCGGAGGCTGGCACTCGGTGTGCTGTCACTCTAAAGTCCTTTTGGGGCTGTACCTTTCTGTCTCCATTTTTTTATCTTCCTGCACCACCCCACACCAAATGCCACAGGTAATTTTCAGACTATTTAATCACGTGCTGCTTTTTTTTTATAGCTTTGTCCTTCCCCAACATTGTGACTTTCCTGAATAACATCTGCCCTGGGTGTTTGGGTAGGTGAATTTCTTCTCTCCTATCTCCCTCACATTTACCACACAGAGCGACAAAGCTGACTGTTACTGGGATCTCAAAACTACCCAAAACTGAACAAGAAACCATTAACATTCTTCAAGGACAAGTTACATGCAGGAAGCCAGGATGCTCTGTTCTGTTCCAGTAAAATGAGCTGTCACCAATGAGATGGCTATAAACCATAGAACTATTTTTATGCTGTTGTATCCTGAAGTGGCTCTGCAGTATTGATGATATTTATTTATTTATTTGATGATTAGCAATGCAAGGACATTTAATAAAAAATACAGCGAAACTCTTCCAGCTCACGGTGCCGTGCCATCTTTGTAGTGTTGTGTCTGCTACTTACAAATTATTCTCACCTCCCCTGAATGCTCATGATGAAGTACAAGGTCTATCCTAGGCCCCATCATTTTCAAACATGTTAAAAGCATAGTGAAGTAAGCACAGAATTCATATTGCTGTGCATGGCTAGGATGAGCTATAACTATAGCATTAGATCTGTCAGGTTTATGATTTACTCTATCAAAAATTCTGCTTTGTTTTAGGCCTTTGTTTTATTTGGTGAGCTTGCTATAGGAATCATAACTGGAGCTCTCAATTACAGCTGCATTCCAGAGTGTAGGCAATCTCACCTAATAATAAAAATATTTGATGACACAGGTCTTCCTGTTGGATAACACACACAAGGGGGTTCGTTAACCATCCCGAGTTTTGTCTCAAGCTGTGTAAGTGCCTTGCAGAAGATATTAATTTTGTATGTTAATGTTTGTGTCATCAGATGTTCTTATTTACACATTGGGACCCTGCTAATTCGCACACTATGCTTAGAAGCATAGTTTCTATGTGTTTCTTGCATTAAACATACAATCCTCTTACTTTCATTAGTGAAGCCATCTTCATAAGTGGTGTTTGGTCACATTTATTCAGACAAAGTTTAGAACTAGCCACTGCTTTTTTTGGAAAATCTGTTTGTGTTCAACATACCATGACATTGATGAGTCCTGTGGTACCAGTGGAGATAAAGTGAGCCATCTGCTCACTTCAGGTGAATGTCCTTCCTGAAGACCCTCAAGGGAACATGGCCAGGACACTGCAGGACTCAATAGATGAGAGAAGCTCTTCCTAGGCTGCAGGTCTGCATGTGTGCGTGTGATGTGAAAGGACACCAATAAAGTGGTAACACATCTTTTAAAAGGAGTCTTTTGCAAGAAGCTAAAGAAGCTTTGGACTACATGGATCTAGTGTGGGGGAGTCCTAACAAAGCAATCTGGGAAGCTAAATTGGAAACAACTATCTAGTGACCCATGTAGCTGCTTAATAAAATATGTAAGGACCAAACATGCAGTTCTTCTGATACATATTTGGCTATTGCCTTAAACTTTTCAAGTGGTGCTTATTTATCGTTCCTAATACAACTACCTCTATAAGAAACAGTGACTAGTAACAAGGTTTCTTACCTTCATTTGCACTTCTTCTGCCACATCCCCTTGAAGCTTTAAACATGGTGTGGAGATGTCTGCTCTCAACAAATAAAACAACATCCACACGTGATTTGATTTTCATGCAGTCTCTGAGTAGAACTTGATCTGCGTTTGATGTGGTTCTCACAAAAGAGAGAATTAGTATGCAGCAAAACGCAGGCACACAGAGAGCTGGACACTGTTCAGTTTTAATGTTTCCCTGTTTCTGATTTATTAACCCAGTATAAATGCACCTGTTTCTTTTCAGCAAAGTCCTATTCTCTCCCTAGTTTTCCACTTGCACTGCCAGAGGCACAACAAGAATAGCTGGCTTGCCAAAATGTACACAGTACCCATTGGCTGGGGAAGGATTAGGAGCTAAAGGAGTCACAATGTCGTTTAAACACAGGTATTTTACTGCATCCTATAGCAGTGACTAAAAAATCACACCGTATTTCTACATAGTGTTTTGACAGAAGAGTGGACAAAAAGTTGTGCTGTTGATGGAGAGGACAAGAAATCATAAAACACTTCACAGTTGTCCCACGGTTCTTCCACAGCTTCTCTGTGTAACCTTCAAGAAGTCACATGGTTTTCAATCCCGGACTCGTGAAGATCTCCCCAAATGACCACCAGCTCTGCTTTACACCTACTTGACCCTATATTGGACTTAAGCATCCAACATGTGCAGCTCAGCACTCCCCAGCCTTACTGATAGGCCAGCATGTCCCCTCATCCCATCACCCACACAAACATGTCCTACTGCTGAGGGTTGCTCGGAAAGAGAATTAAAAGACTATTTCTTCTGGCAAGGAGCAATAAAACAGCTGACTTACAGAACAAATTGTTTCTTTCTGTAGTTACTAATCACTAGATCAGGGATCTCTCCTTTACATCTATCCACTGTGTGCTCACTGAAAACCAACAACCTAAAACCAAACTCTTATGAGATTATATTTTAATGAACCCCCTCCCTGCAGTGTGACTGAAATTCAGCTGAAATTGCCAGCTTCCCTATTTTCAAGTCTGAATAACAAGGTTTGACATGGCTTATCTCCCATACGGAATCAGAAAACGCTTTTCTGCTATAAAGTGTTGCACAGCTTGTGAGGAGACTTTCTGTATCTATCTGGAGATGGACTGTATCCCCAGATACTGTGTCTGAGGATGAAGGAGCATGTGAAGAAAGAAAATCAGAGGCACTAAACCTTTCAAGAAATTTCATTCAGTTAACGTCCTCCCAATGTTTCAAATAACAGCAAGAACCTCTGTGTGCTGGCCAGGGTCTTGCGGGGCAGAGACAATCCGATGGCCCCCTTCCCTCAGGGGGACCAGGGCCACTGGACCCCTATCCACCACCACCCTTGTAACTTCTTCCACTTTCTCGGGGTTGGTGAGCAGCATCCGCCTCCTGCACCACTCGAAGGTCTCTCAGCTGATGCCAACAGCAAGCAATGCAAGGCAACAGTGCAGAACACGTGCTCTATGTTTTACCATTCATCAGCTGTTGCTCGTGCTAATGAAATTGCAATTCATTCTGAGTTGGGATATGATCAGTAAGCAACTTGCTGTGAAAATCAGTTCAAATATTTAGTTACTTTGGTTAGTGAAATAAGAACTCTGAACAATTAGTGAACCTACAAAATATACTTGGGGGAGAAAATAGTGTCTGGAATGTATGGGTGTTCTGGGCTCTTGTGGAATAAATACAACTTTGCTCTAATATTGTAACTAAAGAGTTTCTGAAAAATAACAGAATAAACCATATTAAAAAAATCTTTACCCCAGGCTATTATAATGAAGAAAAAGTGTTCCAAATGTGAACTAATGAAGTACAAAGTAATGAATATTTAATTTGTATAATTTACCGAAGTGCAGTTAGGAATCCAAGCAACATTCTTCATAAACACAGCATTCATTAGGCCTTTACTGTGGCTTGCATGCAGTCATTACATTTTTTTCCCGTATTACTATTACTATGGTATTACACAAAGGTGAATGAACATCTCAGGAGAGTGTCTCAAAGGTTCAAGGGAAAAAAAGGAAAAGAGGAAGGCAGTGGTGTCTATTAAATTTAAATAAGCTACCTGTTTACAGTGAAAAAGATAAAAGACTAAGCACAGCAGAAGAGCAACTGAGAAAAGAAATAGAAAAGGTAATTGAGTTTTACCTTATGGGCTTCTTCACTTGGCAGTGTGAATATTATTGAATTAGCCCTATTACTATAAAGATTACACAAAAGCAGAACAGTGTGAAGGCTTGGTATGAAACTTTAACAATATCAATGGAGGTGAGATAAGTGCTACCAAAACTGCGCACAGGAATGTATCAGATAAAAAATATCGTGGGATTTTAATTTTTTTTCAATAGAACTGAACCATGGTGTGATGTGAATTCTAATAGCAGCACATCGAAAAATGAAAATGTGAACAGCAAAAAAAGTCCATGCACAAAGGGAAGGATTTCACAGCCACAGCCTGCACAGTAAATATCAAGAGGTGAAATATTTGCATTAAAGGGAATGTCCTTCATACCATAGCTTTAACAGACTATCCCTTGCCACATCCTCTCGGTCTCTAGCTTACCAAGTTGACTCTAGCACAAGGTCACATATTTACCTGAAATATGGATTTCACATTGTTTTATAGATTTGAAGTGAGAATTAAAGGTCAGCAGATTTAAATTACTGAATACAGATCTCAAAATTCTGCTTTTGTTTGACTGCAGAATATTGAACCAGAGCGGTTATCATTGCTTCACCCTCTTTTCCAACTCCTCCTTACTCACCATCTGACCCAGATTTATATCTTCTCTCTATACATTATTTACTTAGCTACCGATACAGATTTTTCTATAAGGTGTCTCCATAGGATTGTCTCTAAAATCATAGCATAAAACATACACACTCAGTATTTCGCACTTTTCTTCCAGAAGGCAGGCAGGGATACCCTGTAAAAATAACAGAGGTAAAATCAGGCTGCTTTTTGCACTCCCTATTTAAGTGGGAGAGTGAGGCTGCTGGACAGGAGAAGTTACCCTGGCACGAGGTGTCCTGATTACCCTAAGTATTACCAGTGCCTCAGGCTGGCAAGGAAGCCTCATCAGGTATTAAAAAGAACATGATTTTGAGAAATTATATATTCTAGGAGTATAAATATGCAGCATGCTGCATTCTGCATTTTGTCTTCCCCATGTCCGAATAAAAGAGTGAATTGCCCTTGCCATGGGTCACCCCCATCTATTCCCACGCCTTGTTCGGTGCCGTAAGTTAGCAACGCAGCCCAACTGGAAGGAGTTTTGGACAGCTGGCAAGCACAGCCCAGGGGGATCTCCTGCCTGTTTGATGTAACTCCTGCCCACTTGAAGGCAGAGCGGGCAGGTAGTTGCACAGCCTCCCAGGAGCTCAGCCCTGGCAACTTCAGGTGTCGGCATTGGAAGAGCCCGGCAGGGTGCTGAACCCATAGCCCTCCGTTTAGCGAGCTGTTTGCAGAATGGTGGAATGCAGGATGGAAATGTGCAAATGATGAGCCATGAGAGACTGATGACAAAGGGTGAAGTAATTAAAAAAGTGAAATTAGAGGAGAGACGCAAACTACCATCTCAAGATAGCCAATGACAGGTTCTGAACATAACTGTGTATGAATGGACAATTTTCAGGTTTCAGCACAGACATTTCTCATGCTATCTTAGGGTAATTTAACAGAAAAATGAGTAATTCTCATTCTTTTGTTCCTTGAAGAGGCCAACAGTGACATAACAGTAAGGAAGCTGAAGTGAGGCACTAAGATACGGAAAGCAGAGGTAAGCTGAGTGTGTAGGAGCTGTGAGAGCATGGGGATATGTCAGAGACTTCGCTGCTCAGGAGCATATTAGCCTGATGCCAAAAGACCAATTTAATTTATTACCTTAATTAGCAGTGGCCTCTGTTTCCACATGCCTTAGTTGGGCATATCGATACCTCCCCTGTGAGGACGTGCAGTTTTGCTTGGGTAGCCAGCTGAGGAGGATGGTCCCATGTTTAGAATCGGGTGCCGCGCCAGAGGCATCGGTATGATTTCCTGGGACCCAAACAACATTTTTGTTTTATAAACTATGACATAATCCCATAAAACCTTGTCCTCTGTGCCATGCCAGATTTCTTTTGATTGAAGAATTTTTGTAAAGATGGAGGCTGAAAGGTGACTTTGATGTAATTCCATGGACCAGGTTTACCTGAGAGTTGCCCTGTCACTACCTGCAGACATGCAACGGGAGGAGTGGCTGTGACACCCTACAGCCTCCCAGCTGCCTTATAAGCTGCACCAAACCCAACTGCAACCCTGCAATCTTCTCTTCCTCATCCTTCATTCCTGGCTCCAACTCTTCCCTTTCTTTCTTTTTTTCCTTCTTCCCTGTGGTAACGCCTACTGCCCTGCATGGATTTGCCTCCAGCCATCTCAGCTTTGTGTGTGCATTTGTGAGGAAATAATAGCTCTGATCATCAGGTTAACAGTCCAGGGGCTTAACTGAGGACCTGTGACGATGACAATTGCTTCATGCGCTTGGCGATGTCAGCAAACCAACATGCAAACACAATAAAAATTGTGAAAATGGGGATTAAGCAGTTTCCGAATATGCCAGATAAGACCCAGCAAGATCAGGTTTTGCATGTGCCTAGGCTGTTATCACAGAAAAGACATAACAAAGGCAAGTTGGTGGGATAGAGAAAGAGATGGATTTACATGGGCAACAGCACAGAACAGGCACGGTGAAGAGGGGAGCGGTAGGGCCAGGCCAGCTGGTGCCAGGGCAGAAAGCAGCTCCTCCTCCTGAGGATTTGCCTTCCAGTCAGCACCAAAATGCTTTTCTGCCAAAGCCAAATGACAAAATTGGAGCTGAAATGTGGCCAAATGCCTACAGGTAGCGTTTTTCCTTCTGAAATAACAACTATGTGTTGATGAGTGGAACAGCAAATGAACATTTGGAAGGAAAATTTAGTGCAAAATGGGAAATTTCTGTGCTGGTTACAGAGCGGGTAGGTATTATCCAACCATCAGCATCTGAAGTAGTGGCAGAGGAGAGATGAATGGCTGTGATGTGAGAGATCCAGAATATCCAACCTCTTTGTACAGGCTTGCTGCAGCGCTCTGCTAGTGCTAACACTAACTGTGGACTGAATGACTTTGCAGCGAACTAAATGCTTCTGGCTTCCCAAAAATGACCCAACAAGAGCGATGCTGGTATTGAAACAACTGGTGACTGGTTCTGCTTGACAGGGAGTGGGATATTATTCTTTATTGTTAAACTGTGGATGAAACATAAATCTCTTTACTGTGTCTGTGGCACCTGGGTGTGCAGTGCTCCTTAGGTGAGCAGTCACCTGGGAGCAGCCGTTGCTGTTTGGCCCGTAGGACTGTTCAGGGTCACGCTGGCAGCATGCGGCTCTCCCTTAAAGTGGATTTGTATAAAAAATGCTTCCCTACTATAGCTCCAGAGACAGAATGAATTACACCGGGGAGTAAGTCATTTCTATTGATGCCTTTCCGGCCGTGAGGGTGGGAGACCCCCTAATTCCCTGCTTTCTCCCCCCTGCAGAAACTGGGAGGAGGTCCCACAAAAGAAATGGGGTGAGAGTGCAGACTTGAAGGCAAGCCTGGCTCAGATGGGGAGATTAAAGGCAATTTGTTATTCACATCGAAATGACTTTGGAGAAATATTCTATAAATGTTAGAAATTTCATCAGTTTAGTTTTATCATACGTAAGCATATTCCTTCTCCTTCCTGAACATAAATGAACTGGCTTAATCCTACTCTTTTTCATTTAATAGTATTATTATTCCTTTTGCATCTCCCCTGCTGCTTCATATCACTGCTGAGTATTTATTAAGAACTAGTAAAATTCATGGATTTTGCTTGCTTGCCAGGTACAGAAAAATACAGAAAGTAGGCAAACGGTGAAGTTTTGTGCTTACTCAACAGGGAACGCTATAGCTCTAACACACTATTAGATTATATAAAAAATCAGTAAAATTGTTGAAATGAAGCAACAATTTTCACATCTCATGACCCAATCTTGCAAAGTGCTGATGCTGCAGTTTTCACAAAAAAAGTGGGATGATAAGCATGAAGACGATGGCAGTTTCAGTTGCACAATACCACATTATGGGAAACATTCAGGACCAGAAAACACATTTTTTCAATCTGTTTCAATATGGGGATAAGTCTAATAAGTTTTCCCTGGAAATACAGACTTCACATTGCAAATTGAAGCCCCTAGTCAACAGGGTCTCCTTAATCTGCCCCATGCCCGACACCAATTTCCTTTCTCTTTTTTTCCCCTATTTTTCTTTTTTCCCCATTTTCTCATGATTCCTCTAAAATTTTCCCCTGGCCCCAGGGACCTACTTGTTAAAACTTTGTTCTCCAAAAGAGAAGATGGAAACCACACCTTCTCCACCAAATCTGTACATTTAATTCTCATTGAAAAAATTTGGGCTCATGTTAGCATGCTTGATATTTGTAACTTCAAAATTTATATTGCAAAACTGCTATGAAAAGGAATTATATTCATTGTGCATGGAAAACTCTCAGCTCATATTACTAGTAAACACTTCTTGCTAACCAGTAAATTATTTTGATAATTTTGTTTCAGTTTTATGTCCACATCTCGATTATAATAAGTAGCTACCTATATAAACCATTTAACATATGACAAAATCACATTTTCATTTTTTTCAAGCATTTGATCATACGTAGGAGTCATCCAAATTATGAAATATGTGCAGGGAGGCCTTCCATTTCAGAAATAATTAAGCATGTTTTATTCAGGTGTTAGTAACATAAGTGAGTCAAAATGTGTAAATCACTTGTTCAGCTCAGCTTGGTACTGAGATTACACTCTCAGGTCTAGTCTCTGGCTCCAGAAACAACCTATCTTTGTTTCTCACAAAATGTTAAACTGCCACATCAGGAAAGATAACGTCTGCATAGATTACTTGAAGGATTTCTCATTGCTTCCAAAAATGCTAAGCT
Source organism: Burhinus oedicnemus (assembly GCA_008921705.1). NCBI lineage: Eukaryota > Metazoa > Chordata > Aves > Charadriiformes > Burhinidae > Burhinus > Burhinus oedicnemus. The sequence goes on along the minus strand of VFFE01007123.1, from coordinate 626,412 downwards.
TCACTGTGTGCACCGTGAGTGTTTTCTAAAAAGAAAAGCACTAGGTTCCTTATTCTATCTGATTCCAGCAAAAAATAGAACTGCAAAAATGAACACAGGAAACTTCATGCTTGAGGAAAGATACTATTGTATCATTAAGAAATTATATCCTGCTGGCTCAGGAGAAAGCCTCCAAAATTATAGAAACAACAAAAGCAGAGTAGAACTCTCTAATAATAGGATTTATGGCTCTGTGTTTTATTTCATGTGGTATTTTATCAGTATAAACAAGTAAACTGGCATTTTGTGCCTCAAAGTGTCACTTTGCATCCATAATATAGGGTTGTTTAAAGATTCCTGTGCATATGCTTGGTCTGTGTGTTTGTGTGGGTGTGGGTGTGTATGTACACGCATAGAGAGATACATGTGTTATACATATACACTGTATATATACACACACACACTATATATATGTGCTATATGCATAGGTATATACATCCATAGTGTCATGGTTTAATCCCAACCAGCAACTAGGATCACACTGTGGCTCGCTCGCTCCCCAACGCCCAGTAGGGTAGGGAGAAGAGGAATAAAAGGAGAGGAAAGGGAAAAAAACCTTGTGGGTTGAGATAAAGACAGTTTAATAGAACAATAACAGAAAAGAAAAATAACAATAAAAAGAAGAAGAATGGTAGAAGATTATACAAAATAAAGTAATACAACACAAGTCACTCTCACCACCTAGATTGGTCGCCCAGCCCGTCCCGAGCAGTGATGCAGATCCCTGCCGCCCGGCCAGCCCCCGTTTATATAGTGAGCATGACGTCTATCGTATGGAATATTTCTCTGGACAGATTGTTCTGTCTATGCGCCCTCTCAGCTTCTATGGGAAGCTGAAAAAAGTCCTTGACTAACATAAACATCACCTGGCAACAACTAAAACAATACGCATTGTCGATGTTCCTTTCATACCAAAACTGAAACACAGCAGCCACTAGGAAGAAAATTAACTCCATCCCAGCTGAAACCAGGACACATAGATAACTAAGTTTTCCTCATCCCTAGTTTTGGGGCATGCACTGAGTATTCTCTCTCTCTCTCTTTTTATAAAGCTATGCATAAGTTCAGCAGTCCTATACAACACCGTGTTTAAAATGGTAATCAGTCACAAAAAGGGAGAGAGTGTGTGCATGCACAAAGCTTGTCTGGCAAATTAAAACTTATTCAGTGCCCTCCTTATCTCCGTCAATGATATATAGAAGGCAGTAGGATTTGTGATCTGGCACTTGTAAAGACTGATTCAAGATATTTAATAACATGGGACCATCGAGTAAATTCTCTTGATCAGCCACACAGAGAAATTATAGGCACCACCACGCTGACGGCCTGGGAAGACCTTGTAGATCTGCAGCACCCACAGAACATGGGAGGATGCCCAGGAAGGAAAAAGAACAATCCACATTACAGAATGGTTTAGTTTAAGCCAACTGGTAGTACTAAAGTTTAAACGTGCCTTCAGTTACCACAGAATACATACTTCCAGTATTAAACACTCTGGATGTGAACTTTTAGGAATAACCGGAGTAGGATGAATGTGAAGGCCTCAGAAACCAATTCTGGAAAGATCATAGAAAATGAATTGTGGAGGAAAATGACAAGAGGGATTTGTGGCATGACCCTCATTTACTTACCACCTGCACAGGTTATATGCAAATATATAATGGGATATATGGACCCCAGCCAGTGACTTTCTGGAAGGGTAGAACCTGAGCATGTGTGGACTTCTCAGTCGTAGACTAGATCTGGCTCTCTAACACATCCTAATCACACTATGGATGATTTGAGTTGGAGCAGCAGCTGAAATACTCTTTTACCAGGTAAAAAAAAATAGTTGAAGGTTATGGGTGGTGCTGTGCTTGTGCCCACCTTACTCTTCACCCCAACAAATAGTCATGGCCATAGGTGAGCATAAGGAAAGAAAATAAATTGTAGAAAACCTAATCCTTGACCTGCCACTTAGCAGATTCAACTGTACTTTAAATGAATAATCACATTGAGAGATATCACTGGAAGGAGGAAAGGGGTAGTGAAAAATGTTTATGAGCAACTATAAAAATTGAAATTTTATATAAGGACTTGAAAGCAAGGATTTTGAACTCTATATACTCTTGGGACCTAAGGTAGAGACCCAGAGGTGAGGCAACAGGAAGTCCTGACTGTGACATTTTGGCTCATCTGGAAGAATAGGCATTGGAGAGGCTAATAAGCCGTCTCCCAGAAAGGAGAGAGAAAGCGATGTCACTGACAGTGCTGGTAGTGAAGGAAACAGAGAGGGCTTCAGGGGCAGCCTTGGAAATTCAGTTCTGGAGATAATGAGTTTGATATGGGGGTTATGATGGCAGCCAACCCAAGGTGAAGTATCAAAGAGAAGAAGATATGAGCCTGAGGGCATGCAGATGGCAGTGGACTGACAAGTAAATTTGAGAACTGTTAACACAGTCAAATGGATGAAGCCACTCAGCAAGAAGGAGTAGACTAGAAGAAGGTGGCAATCACAGACTTGCACTATTACTTGGTTTGTATTTGGATATGTCTTTACATTCCACATATCAACACCTCATTTACCCAATATGTGGGTTCATAGGCCGTTAACAAAATGACAAGCATCACAGCATTACACAACAGAGTAGTGAATGTATGTCTTTACACAGGAGACACAGGCAGCTCGTTGAAATGACCTTCACTGTCCCAAACACCATAAAAATGAGGCCATTCTCACTGAACCAGCTTAGAAAGCTGACTGCAAACTTGCATGCAGACAGGTATGACATCTGTTCGGAAAATGCATGTGGGAGCACGCTTGGCCCTGCCCAGATCTTGATGCTGAATTAACGGCTTTCCTGATTTTCTCAGGACTGATTCTTTGAAGCACTGGCATTTTATTATTCTTCAACCAGGCATTTAATAGTAAACAATTCACTACATGATCTCTGGTGAATATCAAAGTCTCATTTGTAATGAAATACATTAAAACTGCCAAAAGTTAAAAAAACAAATGTGTAAAACAAACCTTTGCCTTTGAAATTAACTAGTTTCAAAACATCTCTTACACCAAAGCAGAGCAAAGGAGGAAAGCAAAGCAAACAAGGAACCTGGAGAGACGCAAGAAGATGGAACCAGACCAAACGACAGATCACAAACCTGGGGAATCAAGTAATATGCAAATAGTGGTAATCAACAAGGATAACAGGAAAAGCATGATCAAAGCTAAACTCTTCTGATATGAATGACTCCTATGGCATGCTAGAAGTGCATTAGCACCCTGTAACCACAATAAAAGAGCCCAACAAAGTAATTCGTATCAAAGTGTAGCGTGCAGAAAGAAAGAATACATAATAAAGTAACACATGGTAAGCAGGTTCCACCTCTTGCCTACAATTAACTCAACAAAGTGAAAAATAGTCTCACTGAGATGCATGACATTAAAGCAAAAATTAAGGAGAGAAAAAACAACAAAAAAACTCCCAAACCAGCAGCCAAGATTCTGCATAAAAGAGCTGAAAACATTTGGAAGAAGTGAAAACATGATGAAGCATAGCAAGCCTCTCAGGAGCTGTGGAACTAATCAAGCCATGTTTCCTAGGGATCCTCTGTATTCCTTACCTTCTCTGGTAATAAAGCCAGCTCCCCAGGTTCTTATGAATCCCACCGCCAACATCTGTTATGTCCCTTTGCGGCATTTCAAGTCCCATTCACACTGCAGTCCCCGTGGTACTCTTATCGTCCTTCCACTTCACTTACAGCCCCACGGTACCCTCACAACTCCCTGACAACAGCCTCCTGCATTTCCCCAGCTACCTTCCATGTCCCTTACACCCTTCAGCAATACCCTCCAGTGTGTCCCATGTTCCCGGTGTCCCCACTGAACAAGTCCTGCTGGCTCCCATGTCCCTTGTGCTTCACAGAGTCACAGAACTGCAGAGATTGGAAGGATCTCTGGATGTCTGAGTTCAATCCCCCTGCTCAAGAAGTCAAGTAGAACATGTTACTCAGGGCCATGTCCACTTGGGTTTTGAATACCTCCAGGGATGAAAACTCCACAGCCTCTCTGGGCAACCTGTGTCAGTGTTTGACCACCCTCATAGTAAACACTATTTTTCTTATTTTTAAGTGGAATTAACTGTACGATACCCAGCTTTGTCCTCTGACCCCAGTATGTCCCCCAATGTGTCCAGCTCTGATCCATACCACATTCATCTGCTCAGAGTACCCTTAACCCGAAATCTACATGCCTTGCACCTGCACACAGAGGCTGACATCTCCTATGTCTTCCACCAACACACTTTGCTTGGTGGCCAGACAGGCTGGAACACACTGCTATCCAATCCAGGGTGTGACTGGCTATGAGCATGGACAGCTGGTAGCCTTTTGGCTGCTAGGCAGACCAAATACAACCATCAGGGCTGAACTCTCTCTGTCTTCCCTTGGTCATTAGCTTAATAAGGTCCTCTCCTCTACACAACCATCAGTTCAGATCTCTTTCTGGCATGAAATTGTCCCTTGACTTGGCTCAAAACTGGCTGTGGGTTCAAAAACTTTTGGCAGGAGCTAACAAAGAAATCCCAAACTTAAATGAGGATGTTTATCCCTTTCCATTGACAATGCTTTTAAATTAGGCTCTGAAGGTACTTTTATGTTTCTAAAATCAGGTGGGAGGAATTAGGCCTTAGGTATTGAGAATAAAGAGATGAGGCTGGAGACGGTCTGGTGGCCCAAAGGTACATTTCAGTTGTTCATGACGGATGTTATCACTGTCTCTCTTCAGTCAGGGAAAATACTTCAGAGCCAATAATAAGATAATTTCCGAAAAAAATGGCATACTTCAAAAATCTTTAACGGCACAATGTAATCCATAAACAATACATCTGCTAAGATCCCTAGGTCTTGATCTTTTTCATGAGATTTGAGCAAGAGAAAAAAGTATGGTGCCAAATTCACTTGATAAATCAGTGAATGGCACTAAGCCCCCCTTAAGCTTAGAGACCATTTTTCCTCCTTCCAAGGAATCTGCAGAGCAAGATTCATAAAAAAATAGTTCATAATGAAAAACAGGTTGCCTGGGGAAAAGAGTAAAACTGTTCTAAAATAGCATCTGAATCTATGAATGGAATGAACTAATTTAATAACACAGAAAAATATTGCAGACACCAGCTTCCAGCTGAGTCAAGTTTAGTAAAGCTTCTCCTGGCTTAGTATTTCGGCTCACCTGGTGGAAATGCCGTGAGGGTATCAGCTGGAGCCTCAGCTGTGCTAATGTGCAGGACATACATTGGAAGTCCAGATACCAGATGGGGGATTTTGCTAACTGCTTAAATCGGCTCTCATGGCTGGTCCCCAGTTGGCAAGCACAGGACCAATTCTAGGTTTGTATTATGCTAAAAAGCATGATAGCAATGGGGGAAAAGGAAAAACATGACAACAAAGATAACCCTATTCTCAAGCAAACATAGAGGTAGTTGGCTTCTGTGTGATTGTAGGAGGCTTGTATTTGCCATTGAAATTTGGCATGTAATGATTCTCATTTTAAAGACAATGTAAATAAAAATATACAGTATACATATTACATGCACACACATATGCATACACAGACTTTTAGCAAAAAATGCTGTCATACGGGAAAAGCTATTGATATTTAAGTGTGTTGGAATCCTGACTCTGAGAAAGCTGCACACTGAAGTTATGTCTTTTGCTGCTTTAGCATTTTGAAGCTATTTTCAAAGCTACCTTTCATTGAATTAGGAGCCAGACATCTAACTATCTTTGAGAAGCTTCGATTTTTTTTTAGCTTAAATTTTCTACAAGGCTGATCACTTACTTTGCAAAGATAGCGCTGTATGGTCAGATGAAAACACAGCTAGGACTACCTCCACTCCAAGATTCATTATTTCAAATACAGTCCTATGCTTACCTATCAAAACAACTCCCAAACCTGAGCTGGAAACCTCAGCAACTCAGAGCGCAAGTAGGGTCAGTCTGTGATATTACACAGCCAAATGTCAATTCAGTTGGCTGGTAAATTGGTACTTTATGCTACTAAGTCCAACCTTGATTGTAGTACAGTAGTTTCTATTGCACTTGGCACAATGTGGCAGAAAGCCCTCCAGCTCTTCTGCAGTCTTTGAAGGGAAGACAGACTTTCATTAGTGCGAAGGCTTCTGAATCTCCTTTGGAGGACCTCATGGACACTTTGGGTCATGCCACACACAGAAACTAAGACAAATCTGGTATTTCCAGTCAGCTTATACATTCCTATAGCCAGATGATGCACATTAAGTTATTGTCAAAAAGTAGAAAACATATATTAAAAAAATATGCTATAATCAGAAGATATAAAAAATGAAAGCTATTTCCACATCTTCCCCTTTACTATACCACTCCATATCACTATATTTTGCTATCTTTGCTATCTTTTGCTTACTTCTGCCTACTTACTACGTTACTATCACTTTACTGTAGAACTATTCTTTCCCACTCAAGCACCCCAAAAATTCATAATGCATGTCAGGAGAATTTGGATCAGGATCCATTACAGCTGATGTCCTGCTCCCTTTGTGACCATCAGAATAAGAATGATGAATGTCAGTGCCTGAGGGTATGGTGGCATGTGGATTGCAGCTGATACCAAATCCGAACATCAAGTTCAAGATTTTTAGAGCTATCTAGGGACACCTGTCTCCCTTCCAACTTTTAGCTTTTAGCTAAATGGAGACCTCTCATATTCTTAGAACCAAGTTACCTTTCCTGAGAAAGGAAGGGATTTTTGATTTTTAAATTTAAGAGGTTTTTTGTGCCTCTGAAATGGATGAAACCCTTAGCCTGTCATAAGCAATACATGGATTTGGTATATTTGAGACTTAAACCAGCCATCTTCTATAAATTATAGAAGAAAGTTAATCAAGACCAGTATCTCAGCACAAGAACTCAAAAGAAAACTCTCTCTTTAAGAGAAATAAGTAACTTTTGCTGATAACTAGTTTTGATTTGTGAGCCAAAAGGACATAATCATGTGGAGAAGAGGCAAATAATCCTCAAGTGGAACAATTAAATTCTGATCAATTGTGACATAATGACAGAACAATCTTCTAAAGCTCTGGAGGTGTCTAACCTTTCTCTTTGTTAAGTAAAGATAATCTACCATTACAGTGCTTAATTATTTGCAAAGGTTCTTTGTATTTTCTGTCCCTGTAAAAATTGCTATTTTAAACTGATTTGCTTTTAGCATGCTTATTTTTCAAAACTCAAAAGTAAATATTTTCATATTTCCTCATTTTTATGTAGTATCAAGCACTTCAGTTACTTTTCCCTGCATCCCATAGTTTTGAGCATGATTTTGTAGCCTGGGTTGGAACACCATCATGGCCATATCCAGTGTCTTTATGTCCGGAGTGATGTTTGACTTTGTCTTGCTGCTCACTAAGCTGCTGTGCAAGAGACAAATTCCACCACCACTGCATTTTGCCTAAACAGAGATGGGACCTGTCTCCTGCACAGATGTCAATGCAAGGTGCTCAGAGTTCTGTGTCCTGAGGACTTCATGGTGACGAGCAGGGATATGCTTTGCAAATGGAGCTGCTGGTAAGGGCAGGTAGAGGGGTCAGGCATGGATCTGGAGCTGAAACAGGTCTTAAGTACGCTTACTCTGATTTAAACCAGCTGCATTCCACCAGCTCATCTTCAGTCTGGGTCTACATGGTAGTACAGAGCTTTGTGGTTCACCCCACAATTTACACAAGCTCTCTGGGAGTGTAGTGTAGCTCTCTTCCTTCTCGTGCACCCAAGATTTCCTCCAGAGAAAGCCAGGACTTGGTGGGAGACCATACTCATTTATCCAGGTGTCTTCTCAGCTGCCTGTGGGGATTTAGCCCAGCTGTGCCATGAGGGACCAGGATCCCAGCACAGACCACGCAGTCGATGGAGAGGACCTGATTCACCTTTGGGAGAGGCTCATCTCTCTCCACTGGGAATACAGGGACCTTTGGGTAAGCAGGCTCCTGTCCTAAAGCCTTAAAGTTAGGTGAGATGAATTCAGACAATCTTTAACTGAAACCAGCTGAGTACTGCTTACCACCCTTTCCTGGGGCTGATACAGAATGCAATCAGGTTTAACTCAGTCTGTCAGATTAACAAAGCCTGTTTAAACAAAATCAGACATTCGTTAAGAAACATAGGGAGGTTTTATTTAAAACGCTGATGTTTTGTAATCTTTTTACATCTCAGGTATGCATCTCGCACTTTGCAAAATTGCAGTGAACATTGCCTTCTTCTTTAACAAGTATTAAACTGTTAGGATATATTTATTTATTTATTTATTTGCACAGCTTGGGAGGTTTCCCTCTGTTAATGCACACATTTTCCCTTATTTGAGTGTACAGACATTTTTATTTTCAGCCACAAGATAAAAGTCAGTCATACCATAAAAAAATTGTCTGTATGATGCATATGTTTCCAAGAGTGGCCAGAAATGAATTTTAAAGTATAGAATATTTGCATTTGTTCTTCCACTACAGAGTGGCAGGACTATAATCTCAGCCATATCCTGATTTATATTTTATGGGAATGTACGAAAAAGTACATAAATACTATTACTGCAATTTTGTATCATATTTCATGCATATTTTTTTGCTTCTTCTTACGAGTGCTTCCCAGCTTCGTCTACTTACTGCTTTCCTCATGAAAGAAATGAGCATGTTGTTATAAAATATTACATCAAATACACCTGTGAGCATGCATGCCTGTTTCCCGGATTTTAGAAAATAAAGAGATGTTTCCAAGCTTCTCCTTTGCTACAGAGAGAGGGGATAAACAGCTTTGGTTAATATCTTTAAAAGTGCTGATAGACATAAAAATGTGAGCTACATTTCTACTTCATTCATACATTAAAAGGGGGCTGAAGGGTACTCAGGAACAGAAGGGAATGAAATTAGAGGAATAGAGTTGCTTGGCAAGGTAACTGGAAAAGTCCTGGGCTTTGGGGTTGGTGATAATACCAGAATTAATGTAACTAACCATATTGCTATGGTCTGCAACTGTGAAAAGGGTTCTGGAAAAAAGGGAAGGGTTGTGTATGTTTTTTACATATAATGGCAGTTTATTTCCTAAGATTGCTGTTGGAGCAGAAACCATATTTCACATTAATATTACTTAATATGTTATTCATTGCCCTGGGCTCCAGAAACGAGCAGTGAATTAGGTCATGGTGAATAAATACCTATCAGTGTCCATCAAGTGACATTCCTCATCTCTTTTCCCTCTTTCTTCTTTTCACGTGGTATCAAAATCTCATTCTGTTGTTTATCAGGCAGTACATGACAGAGCAAACCTTTTTGGGGGCGGCTATAAATATATAGCTCCCATTACAGCTAGAGTCAATCTCAATACAAATGGGAAGGCTGATGTAAATCCCCCTCATTTTGATGAGGTATATGCTGCATTTGGTCAAATGAACACATTTCAAATGACCCTGAACTAATTACCTCTCAATGACATGGCATAGGGCCAAACCAGGGGCCAGCGCAAACTGCTGGAGCTGAGGGGTCTCTGCTGCACCCAGGTCCATCACCCCTTCCCCTCCCTCCCTTTGCTTACAGGGTAACCAGGGCTGATTTTAGCAAACGCTGGCTAACAAACAACGGCTTCTGAAGCTGCTTGATAGTTGCCCAATCCTTTTTTTTTTTTTTTTTTTTTTT
>VFFE01007123.1:600166-615256 GCA_008921705.1 Burhinus oedicnemus | reverse complement strand
TTTCCCCAATCTTTTTTTTTTTTTTTTTTTTTTTTAAGAAAATGATCCCATTCTCTTTTTTATCTCATGTCCTTTGCCTCAGACAGTTGTTGATATATTGCTATTTTGATACACATTGACATATGGCTCCTGAAGTACTAAATAACTGATTCAGGCTGCTGCAACAGTTAATTTATAGCCTGCAGACACAACCTTAGCTCCCAATGACGCCCAGGCTGTGTGCAGGTGACATCCTCCCTTGTGCGAGAGGCAGTTCCTCAGACCTCAGTACTACCAGAGAATGGAGGCTTAGCAATCTACCTAATCAAAATCTGATCAAAGCATTAAAATTAATGGGATAGCGGAGTGTTTTAATGATAATTAGGGGTCTGTAGCATGGACCAGGTTCTTAAATCATATTTACAACAATTCTTTTAATAATTACCTGTTACAGTCACCAGGGCAAGCTTACATTTAGCCATACAATAATGTTATATTACTTCATTGACCACTGATGTCTGTTCCAACCTCACCACCAGCCCCGTGACTGCTGGGTTACGTTCAGTGAAAGCATGGTGTGTGCCCTGCACTGACTGTCAGAAATAAAACTCACCAGGGGCTGCCAAGGAAAGAAGTGAACAGAGGTCACTATTGAAAGTTTTCTGGGAAAACAGAGATTTATGCTCGCAACCTGGGTTAAAAAACAAAAATTGGCTGCTTTTCTGTGTGGTACTTTCAATCAGTTGGTGAGGGGACACTGCCCTTCTGTTGCCTGGCTGGGATGAGAACTAGTTTTGGTTATATGTTTCCCAATAGGGGAAAATTCACTTTAAATATCTAGTTAGAGACCTGTTACTATTTTAGGGGAATGCCCTGAAGGCCTCCACCTTGTCCCTTCAATTTATGCATTTATACTGCTTTAGTTAAGACTGTGACAGCACTTCTGTCATAGCTACTGTATTTTCCAGAGGCCACGGGATCTTTTTTAACACTGTAATGTGGTCATAAAAAAGCGCTTTGGGCTGAAACCTATATTATAAGGTTTGAGCCAAGAAGCAGACTCATTTGACCAAATCAAGTCTTCCCCAAATAGTTGGGGTTTTTTTTAAGTTCTACAAGTGCAAAACATGGACACATTTTACTGACTGGGATAAAATCTTGCTGGACTACCTTTCTGCAAGAGTTCACAGCAATGCAGGGAAATAAAGAGTTAAAACAGTTAAAAATCAGTATTGTGCTGACAATATAGGGTTACTGAGCACTAGACTAAAAAGTTGAGCCACTATTAATGCTGCCCAAGGCTGACTGGAAGAATGTTACTGGAGGTGATACATTTAAAGAGGTGGGATCACGTCTTCCCTATACATCGGTTTTGTGAGACATCAGAGAAATGGTCTGTGCTCATGACTGTATTTCATTCATTTGGTGGGCACAGTTTCCAGCTGTGCTTCACAGGGTGCACTTAGAAGAATGTTCCTGCCTGAAACATGGAGTAAATCTCTGTATTATTCAGGCAGGAATTTCACTTTTGTTGTGGCAAGAATTTTAATGAAGGAAGCCAAAATCTTCTTTTGCCTCAGCCACAAAGGCCCTATTTTTTCAAGAACATGTGGGCAAACTGACAAGAGAGACATGGCCGGGAAAGTTGAAGTGAATCAATGAAAGGTGTGAAGTCAACATGTTTAAGCTACAGCACATTAAACCACCATGTGCCTTCTTTCACTTAGAAGTGAAATATCCTCAACTGGCTGTGGCTTAATCCGAGAAGATACTCAGTGTATGAATGCTGACTATACAAATTTAATTCATCCACCTAACCTTCACTGGGTGTCCTTGTGCAGGTGAGCCCCAGTGAACACAGCGAGTGACTCTTCTTTTGTAAGTTAAGCTGGATCTCTGCAGGTGCTTCTGTCAAACTGACACTTCTTTTTACTTAAACTCACTTCTTTTTATTTAAACTATACTCAGATAAAAAATCAAACTTCATAACCAGGCAAAGTTTCCACTGAATTTTAAGGAAGGACTGATCCAGGCTTCAGATCCGGGTCTCCAGAATGAGAGACATTATTTTTTTTTTTGGGAGGGGGGAAGAGTCCTAGAGTTTCTGGGTTAGTAGCTGTAAGAATGGTTAGAAGTAGGAAATGAGATTACAGACTTAAATACTGGGGTTGATAACGGTGCCTGGTAAATACAGTCAATAGAAAAAGCTGGAATTGAAAGCATTGAAAAAAAGCAAGATAAGCATTCAATGAAAGATGAAGATTTATGTTCCCTTTCAGTAAACAAACTAGGTTTATTCAGAATTTGCAGATACTGGACAAGACTCAGGGCTGTTTTGGAGGAAGAAGTTTAAGGTATGGTCATGACAGGCTAAAATAGTTGGATGTTTCTAAAGAATTCTCTCTTTCTTGAGCATGGGCAAGCACAGTATTGGCCAGCAATTACAGCTCCAGGGGGGTGTACAGAAGAGAGCCACAACACCGAAGTCACCCCTGAAAAAATATAGTTATGTTTCAAGCCCATCTCCTGACGGAACAAAGATGGACACCCCGAAGGGCTGAAGCGGCCCAAGGTCAAAACAAGACAGTGAATAAGTGGCAAAGCTATCCATGAAGTAGAGCAGTAACTGAAGGGCTAGTTAGTTTAGAGTTCATGTTTACTCAATGCCAGTTACACTAGGTTGCACTATTTGACATGACACATTGCATAACCACAGGGAGCCTCTCTTTTATTGTGAAAGGGATGCTGGAGATACCTACGTTTATATTTACGGTAATTTATGCTAGTGTGTGGCGTCTCAGCAGTCTTTTCTACATAACATCTGAGGGTCTAAACAATTTTTTACTGTCCATGCAATTATCTAGTGTGTACAAAAAATACAAGGGGATGGTGATTAAGACTGGGGTAGCTCTAGCTGACAAACACATTACAGAGGAATTGGTATTACTGCCCATTGCTTAAAGCCGCTGGACACTAGGTTTGGCAGGCTGATTTGACTGTGTTCTTTTGTCTTTTCCCATGGATGATTTTTATCTGCTCTTGCTTCAAAAGCTAACTCGCTTCCTTTGAAGGACAGTAAGCTTGACAGGGTTCAAACTAAGCTTCTTGAACTTAAATCCAGCATGGCTATCCCCTGACTGAATCAGCTTTAACTTGAATTGTGTGTCTTTAATATTTCACACTGTTTCAATTACACTCCACAGTAGCTGAGGACTCTGTGAATTCTAGTGCTAAATTTAATCAAGTGCTCCTCCAAGGTGGAAGAGAACGTATCTTTGGAATTAATGGAAAGCGACAAATGAAATCAGTCCCTGGGATCTTGGTTCTGTCCACTCTGCACCAGAGGACGTCCCAGAGAAAAGACCTTCAGTAGCAACTGAAGCCTGAAGACTTAAAACCGCAAGGTACGAAACCCATGAAGAATGGTACACTTCATCTAGACTGTAGAATCAACAAGAATTTAATAAGTTAATCAGATCATCACCATTTGACTGCACATAAATTTGAATTGTTTCCCCATTATGAAGTGCTTGTCTGTAAATTATTGCAGAGAAAGCCATTTTCAAATTAATGTTTGAGCTATTAGAAAATACAAAGGGCATTTTCATTAATTGGAGGCAGCTTTTCTTCCTGTCTCTTTATCATTACCTTTGTTACCCAGAATCAGTTTAGCGCTCAAATTTATTGATGTGTATGATTCAGTGGTGTTATTTGTTTAGAATTTGTCCTATACCTGGTGGAATAAACTCATTAAGTGTAAATGAATAGTTATGTAGTCATCATCAGAAATGAGTCACTGCAGTTCTCTGAAGTCATTACAGTGCCTTTGAACACAGCTGGAAAGAAAGCCTCTGTGAAGGTTACAGCTTCCCTCTCAGAGTTTAACCACCATTAATTTTCATCCCTTCCTTGGAATGGTTTCTTGTTTACGGACAGTGAGACTCATTCTTCAACACAAGACTGGGACTCCCTGTTCTACCCGAGGATGTATCAAAGCCGCTGGCAAAATGTTCCATATTTCTGCTAGTACAATGCATTTGTTTTCACAGTATATACAAGCTGGGATTCAGAAGGAAGGACATTATTTGGGAAAACAGCTGCTTTAAAATCACTGGTTTTGGAGATAAATATGAGGTACAGCTTCTCCTACAGCTGACAAACTTCCTGTCACAGAAGGTTGAAGGAAGAGGAGAGATTGCAGATTGCAGGACACATTGTGTAGGATCTCTATTTCAGTAAAACTGCCCACGAGGACAGGAATTCCTCATTTCAGGTTAGAATTCCTGCAAGGGAACGTACTGTATGAAATCAAGGCTAACTTGAGCATGGCCCTCTCTTTTTTGAGAAATAAATGCTTTCATAATCTTTGCCTACCTGTTTGGATTCTTCATAGTAGAGGTAAACTGAACTATGTTTTAATAATACTCATATCATCCTAAACACCTATTTTGATGTCCAGTATGAGAGAGACTTGTTAGGTGTTAGCAGTAGCGCAATACCCCACAAGAGAACAGATTCCTGCTCACTTTTTGCTCACAACTGGAATATCTCATTACACCAAAGGCAAATCTGTATAAACTAGTACAAACTGTTTCAAAGTCAAAATGTATCACACTGCATTCAGCATAAGCCTTTTGAAAATCCTATTGCTTGAGAGCCATTTCACTGAGAATACTGTATGCTAGAAAAACCATAAGAAAAAATTCCTGCTAAAACTGACAGTATCTAATCATCTTGCTCACAGCTATGAACAGCTTAGTTATTTGAGTTTTTTTCATCTAAATAGCCTTAATGTATTTTGTAAGCATGCTGTCTATGTTTCTTCTCCCTGCTTGCTCAAAGGCTGAGTTTGTTTGTCATGAGGCCAGAGACATCTACGAGGGGAATATCAGATGTTTATGGCATTTGTAATATTGCCCTTAGGCCAATGCATTCCAAAATATGTTGGACTCCCTCCACCTGTTTTCACAATGCTTGTGGAGCCCAGGTATGGTCGCAACAGTTTTTACACGAAATCTGAACCAATGCCCACTGAACTCAGCAGGAGTTTTTCTTTCAGGTTCTAGGGATTTCAGATCATGCCCACGGTCATGGTTATTTCACTTTAGACAACTTAACAGGAATTAGTTCTAATTTCCTCCCCACCCCCCCCTTTGTTGTTTTTTTTTTTTTTGGCACGGGAATATAATTAAAGACTCAGGGAGACATTTGAAATGCAACCAGTGAGACATTTGATATAGCGCAAGTAAAGTTTGCTTCAATTAGGAATGCAGAATTGTGTTACACAGCACATTAAGTGGCACATTAGCAGATGTAAATGCTTCCATCAAATTAAAAATGGTTAGTTCGCTTGTTAGATTATTTTTTGTTACAGTAATTGTGTAGTTTTCCGGTTTTCAACAGCACACGCACAACTGATCCAACTTTTCTTCTCTACTTGTGCATTTCTAAAAGTGGACACATGTAGCTTTTCTGCCAGGACATACTGGACCATTGCATGCAATACAACACATCGAAGAGGCAGAGATAGGAAAGGTTCTTTTAAATTGCACAGGTCATTTCCAGACAAAATATTTTAGCATCTGAAATTCTAAGGAATTTTAGATGTATTTTGCAAACTGCTTCAAATACTACTTCTACACAGCACATTCATATTTTAAGAATTTACCATCTCCTGGAAGTAAGAAAATGAAAAGTAGAGCAGTTGAAATGGTATTTACAGGAGAAAGGCAGTGATGTAAAATGGATAACCTCAACTTGGTTGAAAAATGTTGAGTTATTCCCCAAAAGGTTTTCTGGGGGAAAAATGTTCCTGTAGAAAGGCAAATCCCTGGTGCCAGAGACCAAAGTAGGAGTCCGGAAAACAATGCAGCAGGTACTGCTGGAGCAGGAAGGGCTTGTTGCTGTGCCTCCACCTGCAGCAGACTACTGCGTGGTAAAGGGCAGCAGATTTGCTTGTAGCAAAGCTGCACCTCAGGCAAACTGACCTCCCAGAGCCCTTTTGGCCTCCACCAATGTCACTGGGAGAGTACGGCAGCACAAAACACAAGACGCCACTGAGTTATGCTGGTCTGTTCTCTGCCCCTTAATGGCACCCGGGACACATTTCCCAACCTCCCACCCCAGCTTCCCTATTGAACCTCAGTCAAAGTATTTGAACTTAACTTTCCATGGGGTAGAAGCTCAAAACCTGCCAATATGTCAGGTGATATCATTGCACCATGAGCCATCTGAGTTGATTAGCTAGAATTCTTTGGCCTCTGAAAGGCAAGGAGAGTGCCCTCTTTCTGACTTGGTCCTGGCAAAACTTCCCTTACTCTTGGAGGTGCAATTAATTATTGCAATTACTCAGAGGCCTCAGCTGAGATCACAGGCTGTGGCAAACACTGGGTAGCGGGGTCTCCAGGGTGCTTGTGGGCCTTGGGAAGGCTCCACCACTGGTGTCACTAGTGCATCTCCTACAACAGTGAAGCTCTTTGCCCCCAGGCCAGGCCGACCTGGGGAAATGTCTCAGGTATCTCAGCACTGAGATGTGCAGAGCATAAAAGCCAAGGCACAGCTCTCTGAAGCCACTGGGATGGGTCAGATACATAAGCCCTCTCTTTTGAATGGGGTGAGTTGGACGGTTACATGGTTCGTGGTGGTCAGGACACTGAGTGACACTCAGTACATCACTGGGAAACACTGAGGAGGCAACCTTTCCGCCAACCCTGTCCCCGTGAAATGCTGATGCTGTCTTGTACACCTGAATAAGATGCCTGAGACAGAGACTCGCAGCCCAGAGCCATCTCCTGCCACCTGACCTCTGCCACAAAACGGTGTGTCTCTGATGTTACGAATTACAAGTGGGACTGAGTGAGGTTCCTGCTTGCTTGCTGTTTCTCCAGGCTCTTGCATGGCCACCCATACTGCAGCCAGCCTCAAGGGGAGCCAGAGACAGGGCCATCCCAGCAGTCTGTGGGAAACAGTCACGATTCCCTTCAGTGTTTCTGTTTACTTTTGCCTTCACAGTCCTCCGAGGTTCCTCACACGGCCATGAAATGCTGTAGTATTTTCTTTCCCAGTTATTCACTCGTCCAGCTTTGAACGAACTCACTGCACGAAGCATCTCAGTAATATTCTCCATTTTCTGACAACTTTTATGTTCATTTGCCTTGTAGCTAAGTCACTAAGAAATGAGAAACGAAGAGTAAACTCATCTTTTCAGAAGGACCATAAGAGAATTTTCATTTTCTGATTTGAACACTTCTGATCTTAAGCAGAGGAAAAACCCCAGCAAAACCATACCTTTGCTCATTCATCTCATTCATCTCAGTGTGCAAAATTAGATCGTTACAAGCTGCAGCAGCTTAATCGAGCAGCCTTTGAAACACGAAGGCCTCTGACTCAAATGGAGTTAACGGAGGCTTTTTTTTTTAACCACTGTTCCCATAATGTTTAATGTCATTCACATTTCCACAGAGTGCTTGCTGATGATTATGAGCAATGAAGCTTTGTATCCAGTTATACCTGTGCTTCCATCTGTTGTTGCAGAAACCAATTCTATCATCGTTACTTTCTTGTTAATGACCTACTTCTTGAACTCATTTAAGATACCTGTTCCCCTGCGCTCCTCTTCATCAGTGGTGTCAGTGGAATAGTTGCTTTTATATTCAAATGTCCTGAGCACAAAAATTGCCAGTTGAATTATGTCTGTCCTGGGTCTTGAGCTGGAGAGGAGCACACACATTTTTCTACAGCTTGTAACGAACTGATTCTGCAGTTGTTGGGGCACATCATCTGACAGCAACTCCTGGTTTGGGAGGATGTTTTTATATCCACTAGCATGTCATTAATGACAAACTTACTTATCTGTGGATATCTGGGAAAGGATCCTGCATTCAGCCAGTTCTTGCTTCACTTGCACGTTCCCAGTGAAAATTTAATTTGTTCCAACAAATGCAACACCCATCAGGAGACTGTTTAATGGTATGTTTCTCCATTTTCATGGATTTTACAAACTGCAGTTGAGGACAATTCAACAAGATGCTTCCTCCTATCCTACTGTTTGAAGGTTATTTTTAGGTTACTTTGGACATTTTCATGTGAGCTGCAGTGATGCTTCACATTACCCTGTTGCCCAGAGCACCACTGCATGACATTTGAAACTCAGAAGCTTGTCCTT
This sequence comes from Burhinus oedicnemus, assembly GCA_008921705.1. NCBI lineage: Eukaryota > Metazoa > Chordata > Aves > Charadriiformes > Burhinidae > Burhinus > Burhinus oedicnemus. Next base: position 607,113 of record VFFE01007123.1, on the reverse strand, counting down.
ACCCATCATCAGCAAAACTCATGACCCCATCGTCTCTGAAAGTACAATTCTTTCTCTTCCCCCAACACTCTGGCTAAATTACTGATGTCTGTATTTTTAACCTTTTTTAGTCAGCCTCAGGGTTTGTCCCCCCTACCCTCTCTTATCTCCTTTGTGCACAGCAGCTGAGCTTTTTTACCTTCTCCACTCGTGCTGCATGGCTAGAAGACAGGTCCCCTGTTACATACCCTCACCCCTCTGCCTGGAGCGTGTTTCCAAAAGCGACAGAGCAGAGCCTAAAGCCAGGCAGGTGCAGAAACCACAGCAAACAAATCTGCAGTAGACTTTGTGGAGAAGGTGACTTGTTAACATTCCTAGTTGGTCAAAAGGGCCCATATAAGTGTTAGGCAACTCCCTGCCCTATGGTAGATGAACGTGGCGTGGTGGAACACGGATCTCACTGCCCATCATTGCTTCTGCCTGGTGCTAAGCACTGCAGCTCCTGGATCACCACTCTCCATCACATCATATCGCATGATTAAAGATATAGAAAGTGGGCAGGCATAGGAAGGAAGATCATCAGCTCTCACCAACCCCTTCAAACTGAAAAGCAGTCTGTTACTTTTACTACCCCCCCCCCCGGCCTTCATTAATCTATTTCTACCAAAGCAGAAGGGCAATACAATGAGAGAAGAGAGCTGGTGACCTGTTTTACATGGTGAGGGGACTACTGTTATATCCCAATTTACTTTTTGGACATGCTGATTTGCAGTGCATGAGTAGACAGGAGCTGTCAATACTTTAACGTCTGATGGGGAAACTGGAGTGAGCTTTGCTGACTGGAATACCATAATTGGGTAGCTGAAGGCATTTCTCCTCTCCAGGCAATAATGACAGGAGCATTTTATGTGATCTCTCCTCTCTTTGCTTCCTTCAAAGCAAAGAAGGTGGTTGAAAGAAATATGTATGTGTGACAGATTATAGTAATTTGGTTAAGGCTTGTAATCAGTTTATATATGCAGTGATATGCTAGGTGCAGTTGGGTGGAAATGGTGGTAACAATGAAGTTTTTTATGGACATTTGGTAAAACGTTTTGAAATAATAAAATGAAAAAAGCTATTAATGACTCATTCATTTAGTACTGTCATTGTACACAAAGTAACAGCTATTACTTCAGTGTTTTTATTTTTGCATTTGAAAGTAGATTTTCAATAACAAAGCTGGAATCCGTCCAAGTCAGATCATACATACAGTTAAAAAGCTACATAAAAAAGGCAGAGATAAGACCTTTCATTACAGATGTGCAAAATAAAGTCCTAAAGAAAAATGAAAAAACTAATTTGATGTCTCTTCCGACCACCTTAATCCCCTTGTGGAGATTGCGCTTGTTTGACCTGATCTAACTAGGTTTAGCTCACTTTGTTGTTCCTGGAATGTATTACTTCAAATGCTAATATCAGTAAATTCACTTTATTGATACAACCTGCACCACGGTGACAAGAATACCCAGGTCTTGCATCCTGCAGGTCATTTTTCTGTTTCTTATCCTTCTAGGTAGGCCTATTGTTTTCTGTTTTATTATTGTACACTTGGACTTCACAAATAGTTTGAGAAAAGTGATAAAAAAGGGTGCATTGGAATTTCAGTATTAAGCCAATAAACACTGGATATGCGATTTTTTTCATTGTGCACAGCAGTGCTATTATTTCAAAGAAGCTATAGTAAACACAAATGAAAAGTGTCTTTAATTTCAGCTAATCCTGTTCTTGTAAGCCTAATAATTTTCTGTTCCAAAGAGTTGAATATGGTTTTTCTACATTTCTTAGTGCCTGAATGATCTGGTAATAGCCTAGCAGCCGTGGTTCCCATTCCCTGGGTGGGAGCCGTGGCTGCCCAGCCCGTCTGCAGAGCGTCAAGGCTGTGCTTTCTTTCCTAGTGGCCATCTTTTTCAAACACAGTTTGGGCAGCCTGTAAAACCCTTCTGCTCCTGCGGTGGGTGGGGTTGGGGCCTTTCTTGGAAAGACTCCCTGAGATAGTCTTGTCTGCCTCAAGTCACTTGCTGGATCAGCAAAAAGTGGTCCACTGGCTGCTCCAGAAACAAAGACTTGATGGTGGGAGGTAAATCTGAACCTCTGGCATAGCCCTGGTGCTGCTCTGGCACATCAGGTTGGACACGAGGACGTGTGTGGGGTGCGGAGTGCTCCAGCCTAGCTCTGAACTGTCTAGCTCAGCACAGGAATCTAAAAACCCAAAACTGGTTGGAGTGGGGTTTGGCCAGACAGTTTGCCCATATGATTCCCAAGGAGCTAAATTGCTTCAAGAAACTGGGTGGAAACCTTCACATTTTGGACAGGATAAGCGTGCTGAACTGAATCAAAGGAGCAACTAGCACAGACAGATATTGGCATCCATGAGCTTGCAGAAATACCCCTTTTTCATCTTTGTTACTTTCCCAAGAAGAAAAATTCCTATCTGCAACGATTCTGTACCTTCGGGCTTCAAAACTAAGCTATTGAGAGAAAAAGAGTGCGCAGAGAAACAGAGAGACTCAACTCTGGATTTATATTACTTTTTATTATGAAATGGCACGGTAAGTATTAGCCTCCTGCACCTTTGAAGTTACCAAAACCAGAGTTTTTGGAAGCTTTTTCTGCACAGGAGTTGAAGATGTTTTAAAAACCTGGCCTTATACAGTTTCCCCATACTAATATACAGGGTTTGAGAGACTTTGCTCAAGCTATTGACCATCTTCATAATGCTAATGACTATTAAAAAGACCAAACAGCTGCATTTATTATATTTGGTCAGGTTGTAAATATGTACATCCAAGAAGGATGACAGGCAATTTAGTAAATTAATGGTGATCGGGTTTAATTTTGCAGTGTTTACATTTTTTCAGTTCATCATAATGCATACAGCATAATTCCCTGTGGAAGGTACCAATCTCTTATACTCCATTTCTTTACCCATTCTTAGTTGTAGACATTTAGTGAAAATAATAATAATAAAAACCCCAGCAATATCCTTCACCACCTCAGTGAACACAAAAATTAATAATCTCAGAAAGTCTATATTCAACCCGATACAGCAAGCAATGCAAATATGGTACAAAGTCTATCTTTACATTTATTTGCAAATGTGTATAGATATGCTTCATATAAATTAATCCTCTATTTCATTATAAGGAAGGAATTATGTCTGTGGTCAAAAGGGTGGGGTACAGTTAATCTGATTTAGCACAGCATGTGAAAAATTAATTGAAAGTCAGAACTCCATAGTGTTTATTATAAAGTAATTTCACACCAGCTCAGGATTAGCATGGTAACAGGTGACAATAGGTCATTACTATGTTAATTGAAAGACAGCATGCTTTTGTAAAAAAAAAAAAAAAGAAGAAAAAAGGGATGGAGACAAAATGAAATGAAAAGGAAAAAAATATTTAAATGCAGTATTTTATCTGTAGTTCTGTGGGACATGTCCTAGAGAGAAGATATCTTCTGAAAAGAACTCGTTGGCTGTTTGGTGATAACCTCGCATTGTCCACCGTGCCGTGAAGCGTGGCAGATGTTTGTGGGTATCATCTCCCCGGCACGAGTTAAGCTGGCCGCCTCTCTTTCCACAAGAGCAGGCAGCGTCTCCAAAACAGTTGCCTGACATTTTTGGCTTGCTGACACTGCTCATTGGACCAGGCACGTGGAGGCAAAGGCAGGCACAGGGGAAGCAGAGCTCATGTATTTACCTGGCTTGCCCAAAGGCAATGTGGGCCCAAACAAAGCCACTGGGAGCCGTGAGATTTTGCAGCAGTGTTTAACAGAAGAGAAAAGTCTGGTTTTGTTCCTTCACAAGAGGATTAATAAAATAAAAAGACTTTCAAGCCACCGATGGAAAATAGCCTGTCACTTCGATAGCACACTGAAGCATGAAGCCGGGGCAAGCTCATCCTTCCACTTGAGCTGCAATGCCATTATCCTGGCTCTGAATGGGGACGGGTGCCACAGTGCTCGGCTGCTCTCCTATTGTGCGGCTTGACAGACGCCGATGTGTAGGCATTTCCCATTATATGCTGCAACCTGAGTAAGCAGTCCTGAGCCGCCAGCTTCAGCCCGTCAAAAGAAATCGGGAAACTATTTTTCCCATTTTATTTGCATAATAGCGAAAGGTGTTAAATCAGTTTTGGGGGCAGAAGATCATTCTACAGGTCCTCCAGTTGACAGAATACAAAGGGCACAATATGCACTTGTATGTAGGTGAGCAAGATGGGAAGAACTCTGTATTAACTACAGTCACCACAAAAGGACCTTTGCTAATAGCATGTTATAATTTAAACAAGGATCTTTTCTGAAACCAAAATAATACGCCTATGTAATGAAGCTAGCTGCCTTGCTCAAAGTAAATGGAAATTCAGAGACACAGCTGGGACTTGAAAATGGGAAACTCTGATTTTATTTCCTGGAAGAAGAATTTAACCTCTTCGGATACCCTCATGCCGCCTGATATATGAGCTGATGAGGAATGTGACCTTTCTGCTCACTCTGCTTCAGAAAAGTTTGCAATCCAGCCTGACACAATCTGTTGTAATATGTTAATTTCGATGCAGTTCTGCCACAAATACTAAGGGTGATCTCTGAGACCTTTACATCCCAGAATAGAATCCTTCCAGACTTTGCTCTCATCTCAAAACATCCCAATTAAGGTGCCTACTTATCTAATAAAGGTCAAAAGAAAGGAAAGCATAAATGTTCTTTGATTACTTACTACAAAGGAAAGAGCTTAGAGAGAAGGCGGTGCCATTGCATTCAGTGCACGGTACAATGCGATATGGTCGGCTGAGATTGACAGCAGAAGAGAAACGCTGGTCCTGAACAGATCACAGACCATCATCTGCAAACCTAAACTACTGCAGAGCTAAGGTAATAACGCAATACAAGTACCCCTGCGGGCAGATGGGATAGGAACCTGCTCACCAGCCATACAATACAATGTAATAGAAATATTTGCACATCCCTAGCAGGAATATCTCTCAGGATAGTTAGGGCAAGACATGGCCTCAAGTCTGACTATGGCAGGAGGCATGATTTTCCTGATGACAAGACAGAGTAGTGAAGTGGAAGAGTAAATGATTAGGTTCACCTCTACAAATACAACTTTTAAGAAAGTCTATCAGGTCTGGTGGTTTATTTTGTGACCGTGATACAATTATTGTTCAATAGCAGCAGCCAAGCTTATTTTTAATGGTTGTCGTGCCTTTGCAGCTCGTTTATGGTAAGTCAAAATCCTGAGTAGCCCACTCAGGCATTTGCAACGTGCACCGCTGCTCTGAAGCTATTCCTGCACTGCAGCCAGCTCGAGTTGTAAGGACCTGCCTCAGTCCAGCTGAATCGTAAGCGATCGTGCTGCACCCTGCTCACCCCAGCCCAGCGCCCCGAGGCCGAGTCACCGAGCCACCCACTGCACGGGTCCTCCCCTGGGGACTGCCAAAAAGGCACAACCGGCACGTGCCCTCCCCTTCGGCTTGCTGCGATGAGGATCTGCTTTCTGGCCAACACGCAGACAACGTGCAATTGCTACAGGCAAGAGTGGAGCCGAGGGACTTTGAGACAACATCGGCACCGCTGCTGCTTCAAAGTGCCACTGATTCCCTTTCTGACATGTTCTCCTTTTTGCTCTCCATTTAGTTAAAAGAAAGAAAGAAAAAAGAACAAAACACCCAAACTCTCAAGCAAGAAAGACAGAGCGGCAGGAAGAGCATGTTATAAATGTGCTGGCAAAACTGATGAGACAAAATAGGGAAAACCTGCCTATGAAGCTGCAGCAAATGTAATCTCAAAATGTTTCCAAAAGTAATTTTTCCCTATTCATTTGTCCTCGGCTGTCTCTGCTGTTTACTCTGCTGTTCTGTGATCTTTAGCAATAACAGTTCAATTTAAACTCTGTACAGAAAGGACTCTGTCTTCTCACCTTTCTGTACAGCTCAAGGATAGCTTACACAGCCTGTGTTATGGCTTTGCCCTTTCTAGATGAGGAATATGTTGATTTGGTTTCAGCTCATTAACTCTCTAAGGAATCTCTTCCAGCTTAGCTGTCTGGGAGGCTGGAATCACCCATACTTCAGGATCAGGGCTTTTCTTCCTCTTAGCATTTCTGAAAGGGTGTCCCAAAAGGCGCAGACGCTACAAGGAAACCCAAGGAGCTGCAGGGTTTACTTCATGGGAAATGAGCATCCTCTCTTAGGATAATTAAATTTTGTGTGTTGCGTTCGGTGTTCTGGGATTCATAAAGGTTATCAGACAAGCATTTATAATAAAAGTTCTTCCTGTTTTCCCTAGCATGCATGGGGAAGATGGGAGTGTTATCAGTCTGACATTTCTGTCAGAACTGGTATTTGAACCACTGGATGATTCTGACAAATGCCACTGCTGTCATCCGCTGCTCAGTTTTAATTATATCTGACTGAGGCTTTCAATGGCAGCAAGCAGAAAACTTAATTAGTTGGTTTAAAGGCTGATCTTCAGAGTTTGAAGAATCCAAACAGCTTTGCAGCATTTCTTCATGGAGGCTGCCATTTTCAGTCTGATGATGCACCTCAGAAGAATTAATGGTCCCACTCATAGGAAGGAAAACCGGAGACTTACAGGAATATACATCAACAAAACTCCCCATTTTTGTGCATGATATGTCAGCAAGGCAACCTTGTGTCTAAGAAACTGCTGCGCTGGCTCACAGGTGGGTCTCAGACAAATGGTAGCAGAATGCAGCCGAAAGATTGGGTGCTCATGGGAACGTACAGCAAATGAACATCTGTTACCTTAAACAGAATGTATACATTTATTCTGCAGTGGACTGCAAGCACTGCACTATTTGGAAAGACTGAAAGGCTGGCATTTTCTCACACACCAATGCACTGTTCAAACAAGCTGCTTAAAAGAAGATTGTATTAACAATTTATACCACCTCTGTGTTTGCTTTC
>VFFE01007123.1:397834-600146 GCA_008921705.1 Burhinus oedicnemus | reverse complement strand
TTTTCTTTTCTTTTCTTTTCTTTTCTTTTCTTTTCTTTTCTTTTCTTTTCTTTTCTTTTCTTTTCTTTTCTTTTCTTTTCTTTTCTTTTCTTTTTTTCTTTTCTTTTCTCTTTTCCATTCCATTCCATTCCATTCTATAATTACTTCTGCATCACAGTTCTCAAAAGCTTGTGTCCCATCACAGACCAGCTCCTTGCAAAGCTCTTCCATGGGATGCTATCAACCCGAGGGATGTCCGCCAAAATCCTAGTAGCATACATGCATATCACTGTGTACAACATGGACATAAATAATTGAGACTTGCTATGCATTATACAAAGCAACACCAGAAACAGCTTTTTGGACAAGCTGTAAAACAGGGATTATGGACATAGCTTGAGCTTCCTAAATTTGCCACATCAGAGATTACTCCCCTTGCTTGTTTGACATGATATTTGAACACAGGCTTTTGTAATTAGACAGAAGGAGTCTTCAAGAAAATGGGGTGCTGCAGCACTAGCTGCCAGAAGCATTTTTTAAAGATATACCCTAGCTTAAAAACACCTTCTTCCAGACCTTCAGATGCGCAGCCAGTCTGTACAAAGCATCAACTCTTTAGGGGCATGTGGTGAGTAACCTACGAACACTTTGTAGAGGGGTTTATATTTTTATGCCTTTTTACTTGAAAAAGCCCATGGGCAGAACACAGTGCCCTCAACTTTAAGCATATCCTTGGCCTGGTCTTTGGTGGATAAGCAGAAAAGCGGGAACTGCTTCACTTGGCCTCCTTAATGCCTAATTCTTCCTGAGACTACATGCCCATCCCACCCCAAACGCACACATATGTGTGTATGCACGCACACACACACACACACACACACACACTACCCTTCAGGAGAGGAAACCCAACCCTTTTGCAACTTCCCAGGAGTTTTTTTCGTAAAATTTTCTGAAACACCTCAAGCAGAGATGACAGGCTCCTACCAGATGATTTGGTAATGAGGACTACAGGTCACTTTTGGCTTATTTAGAGCACTTAGATCTCAGTGGAGGAACATTTAATTTCACAACTCATTTGAGCTTCTCTGCTTACCTTTATACTACTAATCCTTAGAGTCCTTGTGGAGATGTGAAGAAAACAACAAAAAATTCAAATAAGCTGTATATTCAAGCTAGGTTTTGCGGTTTTTAATGACAAGTGCAGGAAACTCATCTCACTGAATTCACAGATTCCTCTTAGACAAGATTCCCAACTCCTCAGGGTCTCACAAGCTTTGGTGGTTTTTCTCATAAACCTCCCGCAAGTCAAGCAGCAGCATCCTCTCTTTCTCAAGGAAGCAGAACTGGAATTCATTGAGATTAAGCATGATAAATCCACATCCTAAGGCTTCCAGAGAAGCTGGGCAGAGAAATGGCCGCGTGGCCCAAGTGTCTTGCTGAGGTTCCCAGGATGCAATGAGTCTCCTTTCCTTCTAAACATATTCATGTAAATGGCAGTATCTAATTTCTGCAAAAGCCTCTCATAGACTTGTCCCTTTGCTTGATGATGGCTGCAGCATTTGCCAGTGCAGAGTCAGCCTTTTGGCTGCGCTGTCATTCTCCATCACCTAGCTAACACAGTTATTTCTGTATTATAGACCCGTGTTATAGTTTGAGGAACCCACAACAATTTGTTCTCATTTAGACAATTATTCTATCACCTGATGACCCGTCCCTACCCGGGAAAGAGAATGGGGAAAAACAAAGAAACCTGAGGGTTGAAATATAAAAAGACTAAATAATTAACATCAATAATACTAAAGAACCAATACTGATCCTGAGACCAATATAAAATATATGAGGATTATACTCAGCCAATTACATCAGTAGGAAGCCGTGCACTCCCCGCAGTGGACAGCAAATGTCAGACACTGCAAGCGCTATGGCTTCGGGAGGAAGGGAAGGCCTTGGGGGTCCGGCACCGGTGCTAGAAGTTGTCCAGATCACAGCCATCAAGGGAGAGAGAGAACTTCTCAGCAAACTTTCTAATTGATATTGAATGTGACGTTCATAGTATGAAATAATCCTGTTGGCCAGCTTGGGCCAAGTGCCAGGGTCTCGCTCCTCCTTGTCACTGCACCTGGCTGACTCGAAAACACTGCGACCTGGAAACCCACATACCATAGCTGGCTATAAAGTAAATATTTTCACAAATTCAGACACTACAGTCTTCTAAAAGTGCAGTTTCCCAGGCATTAGAAGAGAAACTAGGCCTGTGTCACTCAAACCAGGACAACCCATTATTTGACACTGAAGATACCTGGTTAATATATCAGCTAAAGGGATGCTGAGAATAGTCTGCCACCTTTAGCAGGGAATATTGGATGCTTTTGTCTTTGAAAAATCCCACGGGTCTTTCCTTTGTAAATCACTGTAAATTGCTCACTGGAAGTAAAATGCCACTTTTTGTCCAATTCCTTCTTGTTTTTACCCAGGAGGTATATAGCAGAGGTTGATTAAATTGCTTGTGTTGCTCTCTGTCTAAAAGAGACACGTGACTCTCAGCATGTACATTCAGGAGTCTCCAAAAACAGGAAAAAAAAGTTTTTCATACCAAGGTACCTGTTGCCCATCCCTTTTTTGAAAGGCATGAACATACTTTAAGACAGACTTTTTTCACTCAGCTAAAGCTATGTAAAAGTTTGAGGCCCAGCCTGAATGAGGTAGACAAGTGTCCCCCACAGGACACCTTTCCTAAACAGGGAAATCACCTGTCTTTTGGGGGTGTCTCCTCTCTATTCCTGGAGATAATTTGAACTCTTAACCTAGATGACTAATTTAACTAGTATCCCAGCCTTGAGGTCCTTATAGTTAGGTGAGGTAGTGCCCACTGAAACCTGCAAAAGCTTTCAATAATTTTCTCCTTTTAGGCAAATCCTTTTAATTTTGGAGGACAGGCAAATCCTGAGGAGGAGCACCTTGGTGTTGGAGAATCCAGAGATGATGATAGTGCTAAAAAAATAGCTAGATGAAAGTAAAGGAGAATAACTGTGATTTCCTTTGGAAATTTTATCTCCTTCTCAGACCTGTTCAAGGCTCCCAGTAAACATCCACTTGTTTGGGAGTGGGAGCCACTTTAGATCCACTTCCATTCCTCAGTTAACGGGAGTGCAAAACCTAGAGGGGACATTATTCCTTTTCACACTAGCAAAAATGGTGGGGTATTCAACCTTGCACTGAAAACTGCGGTCAGATAAAATATGAGATATTCTGTAAATATAAACCCTTTAAAATAAAATGATACAGATGACATAAAAGTATAAAAATTGTTACTGACATGAATAATTCACTAACTATTGCATGGTATAAGTCACCAACTAATGTGTATTACGTGCCATTTAATAGTGGATGTATCTGAAGAAATATGGAAATTGGAATACTTTAATAACTTTCTATATGAAAGATGATGAGACTGCCTAAATGATTAAGAGGAAGATATGTTATAATGAACTAAAGCCACTCGAGTGTAAGGTAATTTTAATTCAAATCTCCATCTGCTTATGTATAATTAAGACTCATTTAACAAGTTAATGCCTAACAGAGAGAACTGATAAGTTTGGTATTAAAGGGCTTAAGAGAAGTAAATTAAACTGTCGAGTTTGAGGAGCTTTCATTTGAATTCCCTGTACCTGAACCAAAATACAACCTTTCAGAGGCATTTCTCTACCCTGCCCATACAGCCAGGTGCCAAACTTGGGGAGAAGAAGGAGGCGAGAAAACAGACCATCCTTTTTATATTTTAATTTTTGATATCATGTCAAGTCAGGAATTTGACAGCATCTTTGCTGACATGAATATTTATACTGTTCAACCTGCTCACTATATAGTGTCTATACACCATTAAGAAGACACTTTGCATGCCATCAAAAATATTTATGCATTGCAGAGATTGCCAGTGGGGTTAAATAACCTATGAAAATAAGAGGGTTGCCTTTGAAGTGCAAAAAAAGTAATATTTTGATCTGTGGTAAATTTTATGTGATATTCGCCCGCTTAACTTTCTATTTCACTCTTTCTTCAAATATCTTTCCTGCAAGGTCCAGTAGTCAAAACAGTGACTTCAACCTTTTCATCTTTCATCATGCAATTTTAATTTTCTTCTTTTGGCTTCTTATCCACTGTCAAGATGAGAGTTTTCTATATTCACTTCACACTTAAAATTCTCTGTGCTCTCGATTTTTTGTCACTGAAGCCAGACATAAGCTTTGATTTGCTCCTAGTGCTCAGCAGTAAGTTAAACACTTTTGGGAATGTATTGGAAGAACAAATACCACACTATGTCCAATGCTTATTGCAGTGCAGATGTTTCCAAGTGAAGTAAGACAAAGAATTAAAGCTATGAGGTTTGATGACTAACATCCAATCTCCATAAATGACCAACATAAGGCATTGTTGCAATATTTGAAGGTTACCACCTTGTTCCTAGGCCACGCTAGACTTTCCTAATCTGCTTTAGCAGAAAAATTAGGGACTGAATTGCTTAAAATTTATAAAAGAGTAGAACCAATGTCTTACTTCTCCAGTTGAGCTTTGGGCATGGAGGTCCTTAAAATTTAACAGAAGGTGAAACGTTCCTCTGTGCATACATCCATAGATTAACACAATTTACTGTTCGTAGCAAGTCTCTTCATTACTGGCAACTGGATTAATATGCATTTTGTATGTTACTGTGTGTCTCACAAACAAGGGAACATATGTTTTAAAAGGTCTTCCTTTCCTCTAAGGCTTAAAAATGCACTCTGTACAGAGACATCACCAAAGACATTTGTAGCACTTCCGCAGAATGAGCTTCAAATGGGATAGGAAATGTACCAAATCACCCAAAATTGACTACAGATGGAAACCTATAGTTACAGTCAGACAAGGGTTTCCATTTGTGCTGATAAGCTGATCTGTGAGAAAAAACCTGCTTCTTTTAGTGAAATCCCCCCTCCAATATTTATTACCTTTCACGTTCAGAAGTCTTGCTTCTACAAGAGATGGAAAGTGGGAAGGAAGGAAGGAAGGAAGGAAGGAAGGAAGGAAGGAAGGAAGGAAGGAAGGAAGGAAGGAAGGAAGGAAGGAAGGAAGGAAGGAAGGAAGGAAGGAAGGAAGGAAGGAAGGAAGGAAGGAAGGAAGGAAGGAAGGAAGGAAAAAGAGAAGATCAGGTTCGTGACCACCTGAGGAACCTGAACATACAGAAGTCCATGGGACCTGAGGAGGTGCATCCCAGAGTCTTGAGGGAATTGGCTGATGTAGTTGCCAAACCACTCTCCATGATATTTGAAAAGTGAAGTCCATGGTGACTGGAAAAAAGGAAACAATGCACCCATTCTTAAAAAGGGTAGAAAGGAGGATCCTGGGAACTAATGGCCTGTCAGCCTCACCTCTATGCCTGGGAAGATCATGGAACAGATCCTCCTAGAAGCTAGGCTAAGGCACATGGAGGACAGGGAGGTGATTCCAGACAGCCAGCATGGCTTCACCAAGGGCAAGTCCTGCCTGACCAAACTAGTGGCCTTCTATGATGGAGTGACTGCATCAGTGGACAAGGGAAGAGCTACGGATGTCATCCGTCTGGACTTCTTTAAGGCCTTTGACATGGTCCCCCACAACATCCTTCTCTCTAAATTGGAAAGAGATGCATTTGATGGGTGGACTGTTCGGTCAATGAGGAATTGCTTGGATGGTCGCATCCAGAGGGTAGTGGTCAACAGCTCAATGTCCAGATGGAGATCAGTGACAAGTGGTGTCCCTCAGGGGTCCATATCGGGACTAGTACTGTTCAGTATCTTTGTCAATGACATAGACAGTGGGATCAAGAACACCCTCAGCAATTTTGCGAATGACACCAAGCTGAGTGAGGTGGCTGATACGCTTGAGGGAAGGGATGCCATTCAGAGGGACCTGGACAGGCTCAAGAAGTGGGCCTGTGTGAACCTCATGAGGTTCAACAAGGCCAAGTGCTGGGTCCTGCACCTGGGTTGGGGCAACTCCTGGTATCAATACAGGCTGGGGGATGAAGGGACTGAGAGCGGCCCTGCTGCGGACATGGGCATACAGGTGGATGAAAAACTGGACATGAGCCAACATTGTGTGCTTGCAGCCCAGAAGGACAACTGTATCCTGGGCTGCATCAGAAGCACGGCCAGCAGGTCGAGGGAGGTGATTTTGCCCCTCTACTCTGCTCTGGTGTGACCCCACCTGGAGTACTGCGTCCAGCTCTGGAGCCCCCAACGTAAGAAGGAGATGGACCTGTTGGAGTGGGTCCAGAGGAGGGCCACAAAAATGATCAGAGGGATGGAGCTCCTCTCCTATGACGACAGGCTGAGAGAGTTGGGGTTATTCAGCCTGGAGAAGAGAAGGCTCTGGGGAGACCTTACTGTGGTCTTTCAGTACTTAAAGGGGGCCTACAGGAAAGATGGGGTTAAAACCCAAGTAAAACAAAACCTGGAGCAATTCCAGCCTTGAGTGAGGCAGTATTTTAGCACTGAAGCCATGTCATGCACCAAGGGTGCTGTTCTATAATTTGTACCAAGAAATAGAGGGTGGAAATGAACATTAGTTAAATAAAAAAAAAAAAAAGGAAAAAGTCAGGCATCATGATATTAAAGAATAATTCAATCCCCACAATTTCAGAAAGCATAATGCTAAAATTGCTGTATCATCTCTTCTGAGATCCTTGCAGCCCTCTTACAGGGCAATGCAAGCACAGACCAGATTTCAGGTCTGTCTGCTCTCGTTTAATTCAGATATTGTTACTCGTTTCTTTCTTTTGAAAAACATAATATTCTGATGCAGTAGGTTTAGTTTATTGTCATGATCATACCAAAAATACAATTTTCCCTTTAAGGATACTACATTGGAGAGGAAGATCCAGGGATCCCACAGATTTTAACCTTGCTTATGGTGAGAAATGTTTCTAAATCAGCTGGCAATACAGTTGTCAAGTGACACAAGATAACTCTTTTTACAAGGCCATATTGCAGGCTTCATAGGAAAAATTACCTCTCACTGGTCTCAGCTGGGTACCAGGGTTGAGGGAAGGACAAGCGGGACATTAACTCCTTCCCCAGAAGCGATGTGGCCATAATAACACACCTGTGCAGCTCCTCTTCCCTGCCTTTTGCTCTTCATCTCAAAACTGCAAGCAACCCTCTTAAGCAAGATTTGGTCTTGTTCCAGTTGGAAAGCTTGTTTGTTTTTCTGTTCCTTCATATGAAAAAAAAAATAGTTCTCACAACAGACAAATCTTTTCTCTTTAAAGATTTATGACAACAAGAAATGGATTTTATTTCTTCTCTTTTAATTTGCCTTGGTGCTAAAATGTCATTTTCCTCATCAAAAATTATGACATTTGGAAAAAAAGTATATGCAGGAATAAACAGCATGTGGGATATCAGCCTTGGATTTCACTGATAAAGAACTGCTGGGTTGAGGGGGTGCAATGCCAAGTCCTGCCCTGCGGAGGAACTAGCTGAGAGCAGTGAGCAGTGAAACACTTGCCTGCCATTCAGCCCCTCTGCATCACCACCCTGGGACGGCCTCACAGCCCCGCTCTGGGGTTGCATGTTTATTTTCCATGCTAGTAGAAATGATCAAGGCATTTCATCAGGGAAAAACACAACAACTCTTCCCTGAAAGACTGCTTAGGGAAGAAAGGAAATGTCACTTAATAACTGCAGTTATGAAGAAAGGAGAGAAAACCATGGGCTGGTGGAAAACCTCCAGACTAAGGACTGGGCAGGGACATGCTGATTCCAGCAGGTGAAGAAGGAGGGAGAAGGTGGCTGGGCTCTGGCAGGCATATGCTGAGCTAGAAACCACGCCACGGTGTGCCACCAGCAGTATTGCTGAATCACCTCTCAGTCTTCTCTTTGCCTCTCGCTAGATTTTGACAGAGGTCCTCAGATTTGGATGCATTTCCATTCACAGCCATGTACCATCTCTATAAATATTGTTTATTTGGTTCTCTAATTATTCTGTATTACTTAACACACACATATACCCCGCCATCCAGTTAGGTCTTTTCTCTAATTAGACAGCGGTTTTCCTAATTTTATTTCTCAGTGAAGAAATAGAATTACATTTTGTGAAGATTCGGGTTGTTCTCTGAATTTGGGTGTCATAATAGTTTCAGAGGAGCTCTGAGTCATGATTTTATAATGTGAAGAAAACACTAAGTATTGTGTCTAAGGGAAAGGCGTAACAGTAGCCATTATCTGGAGCTGATGGCAGCTGAACTCTGATTAAGAATGAGACCTGTTTTCACAAGTGTGATCACTGGAATGCAATGAGGGAAACAGCCATATCTCTGTGCTTTGATGTCTCCAGAAGAAGAATGTGTACCTTCTCAGATGAATTAGGTTGGTCAAAGACAATTCCCTGGCTCTGTTGGAGGGACAATCTGGCAATGGCCCCTTGAAGCAGTACTGTATCACCCCCTGATCCTCTCTGGCACTGGATTCCACACTTTTTCTAACGTAATGGGAAACAGTGGAAGTATTGTTCATTGTGCATGAACAGCTGTTGTTTAGTGAGGATTTAGCATGATGTTTCCCTGAGTCTGGTGGGGCGAATTTTCTGATTATCAAACTGTGAACTGTCAGTGGCATAATTTTCCTAAGCACTCAGGGAGTAGTGTTCTTAACGGTATTTACATGCCTGGAGATGCAGAGAACACTGCCAAAGCCTACTGGTGCCAAAAGCGGTTAGAAAACAAATGACTGATTTCCAGAACTGGATAATTTGGAAATACCATAATGTGCCTTTCTGCATCTTCAAGCATATCTTTTAAAGCCTGATGCCAAGTGACTCCAGCACCTAATCCCGCTGTCAAAAGCACTTCAATCAGTTACGAACTGCTGTGAGTCACGCACAGGGAGAACAAAAATGGGGCTACGAGGCAAAGTCTTCAACCCCGCTGACTGCCCAGGACTAGTCATTTCAGCTTGCCATAATTCGCTGGGCTGCCAGCAGCAGCAGCTCAGAAGATGCTCCAGTGGCAGCCGAGGTGCCTCTGCTGCAGGGAGAGACAAAGAGAGACAATGCCCTACTCCATCAGGCACCCAGGCAGCAAGCTGCCCTTGCTCCAGACAGCTCCCAGTTCTAAAAGACTTGGATACTTCTCAACAATAACGTTAAACCCTTAACTCATTTAGTTGCTTATCCTTCTCTATTTTTCCTTCTATGAAAATGTCAGTGACAGCCACTGCTAGATTTTCTTGCATGAGATTTGGCTCAAAGTTAGGCATATGCTCTATGTTTTATATATGTAGAACAAACAGCAAGCTCAGCCAGGGAAAGGACCCACAGTAGTCACCTGACAGCACACAACACAGTAATGTATCAATGAGTCATTCAATCAACTAATAATAGCAGGTAAGAGAAAGCCAGAAACCCACTCACTCTTATGTGTTCTGCAAAATGAAAAGTTAATTCATAAGAACTAGTCTACGGAACCGTCTCCCGTGTTCTTGAAATCTCTACATGCTGTAAATATCATGCATAGTGAAATGACTCATACTTTAAAGGCAAATGCTCAATTTAAATCAAAGAACTCTTGGCTTTTTTTTTCTTAAAGATAAGCAATAATTTATTTCTCTTTCATCTTCACAATTATCACATACTGCCCAGCTACATGACCAATGCCACTACATAACACAGGAGAATTGCCCACCTACACTTTACTTGGACAAATACAATTGCAATTTAGAGATTAAATGTACTGTACAATGTGTAGTTGGAAAAATGTCATTCTTATCTATATGATGGGATGTGGCATATGATTTATAAACAGATGCAATCTAAGATGTAAAACTTTAAAACTCGTTAAGCCAAGGACACAGTATAAAGCATTTTGTTTTGGTATTGTACTGTTACTAAAGTAGAAAAAAGTAAACTAGAGAAATAATTCCAGATCTTAACTTACAGGATATGTATTAGGTTAAGAAATTAATTGGCTTCTCCATTTTTTTTTGTTCTGCTTTTCTTTTTCTTTTTTTTTTTCTACAAATGAATAATATGAATATATTGCAGGATAAAGAAAGACTGCCAGATAAAGAAGGTACCGTTATATGAAAAACAAATGAAAAATTACCAGGTAATTTTGCTTACAAAAAAGGTCAAACTATAAACAGTCACAAAATATATAAAAATGCCACATTGAACGAGGCAATCGTACTCTACCTAAACTGGTAGTATACTCTGAAAGAAGTTGCGTTCATACAGTAGTAACTGATAAAAAGGCATTGTGCACTCTTGTGCCATCTGGAGATTTAGCACCGTGTGTCATCAGTTCTTGGATTGTCATCCAGTTGTCCAAGATTTTCTTGTTTCTCTTTTTCATCATCTTTTTGTGACTCAGTTCAATAATGTTAATTTCCTTTTTGCCCTCGCTGCCACTCTGTGGACTTTCCTTAAGACACTCCAGCCTGCTCCTCATCATGAACTCCCGCCGCCTCCTCTGCTCCTTAGCTCGCACCAAATGCTGCTTCCGCTCTTCTTTGCTCCAGTAGCGACCCATCTTCATCTCACTCATCGTATCATCATCTGTCGTCATTCCACTGCGCTCCTCTTTAATTTTTAAGGCACGTTCCTTCAGGATTCTGTCTCGAACTGGTCTCTTTGTGATGTACCTCGTCCCATCACTCCTTATTTTCACTTTCCATTCCATCTTGGGCTCCGCACACTTCTGTGAGTCTTTGCACATGCTCACCAGGCTGAGCTGGCTTTGGGCGTACTCCACAGCAGACTTCTGCTGGATCAGTTGCATGTAACTTTGATAATGCTTTGCATGAGCAGGTATATTCCCGTACCTGTAAGAAGAGCTGTGATATGGAGACAGGTAGGGAATGTGCTCGCTGCTCTGCTTTTCCTGGTCTGTGAATTTGCCACTTTCTGATGCCAGCACTGTGTCCTCAGCAGCACTGTTTTGCTCAGTGGGTTTGGTTTTGGCTGAGGTTGTCTCCCTGTTGCCTTGTCCTGAGGATGACTGATTAGCCACACTTGTACTCCTCAGATTTTTCCTGTTGGTTATGCTGATCATCCTCTGGAGAGAGTTGTCAGGGGATCGCTCCACAGTCAGCGGAGTGCTCCTGCAACTTTCAGCCGTGTTGTACGCACTAGAGCTGTCCTTGTCAGACTTCTCAGGGTGCTCCATGATGTCATCCAGCTTGCCTCTTTGTACATCTATGCTGGTGTTGTAATTCCTGAACCCTTCGTCATGTAAAGCCCAAATATCTCCATACTGATCCCTCACCTTTTGGAGCCGGTGAGCTTGCATAATATTCTGACATTCAAGTTCAATGTTCCTCAGTTCCTCATTGAGTAGTTGCAGCTCATGCTCCACTCCATCTTGCTCTCTTCTGTTGCATTCTATTGTGCTGCTTGAGTAATACAGGTCGTACTCCCCGTGGTTTCGAATCTTGCACTTCAGTTCCAACAGCTGTCGAAACCTTTCGCATTCTTCCTCTGGGTTTCCTATGAAATCAGACTCAATGTATTCCCCAGACACAAAGCTTTCATTGCACTGGAGCTCAACACTTCCTAATGTATCTTGGCTGTGGCCCAGCTCCCGTTTGCTCTGCAGGGTTGCGCTGTTCTGCTCCTCAGGTGCATTTTCTTGCTCCGAGCTCTCGTCGTTACGCAGGCTTTCATCCGTAGGTCCCACCCCACTGTCCTTCTCATGATTGTTGGATGATGAGGTTGCAGTGTCTGTAGTGCCATCCTCCTCTTCATGTTTCTTTGGCTAAAAAAATGAGCAAACCAAAAAGATTATCAAAAGCTTATCAAATGCAGACCATATTAAATGAGAATATTTTCCAGCTCTGTTTTGCTTAAACAGCTGGGATCTGATTTAAGCCGAATTAAAACAGATCACTAAACAGCAGTCCTACTGCTCATAGCTTTTAAACATTTCTGAGAGTCATGCTGTGGTGGCCATACCAAGTGAAGTAGATGAATTACAGCACTAGTGACATATCTTCTAAAGTCCAGAAAGAAATATTTCCGTCTCTAGCTAAGCCATCTCTTTGCAGTGCTTAAAGATAATGATCACCAGATGGTGCACTGTTTTTGATTCTGGATTATGGCCAGAGACTGGTGGAGCTGAAATCTTCTCAAACTTGGGAAAAAGCTTCAGTACTGGTATCTCTTCAAAAAAATACAACAAGCAGCCAATCAGACAATGACTAGTACAATCTAAGAAGATGCAAAAAGACTACTTTCATCAGTGGGGCTGTTTGGTTTTTTTTTAACCAGTTAAGTCCTTGTTTGCTCCATGGAGACAGGCAGGGTTGAAGCCTGCAGAGGGCTAGCCTGTTCTACTACACCCTCCACGGCCCTCTGTCACGCTTCTTGTTTTCAGTAGTCTTTTTCCGAAAGACTGTTCGTTTTGAATTCTAGGATTTTGCTCAAGTAGACCTGTCTCTGTTGCATCCCTGGAGACCTTTTTTGTTCCCTAGTTAGAGTTTATGTTCCTTAGAAATAAAACAGCCTTTTACCATTAAGTGTAGAACAACGCTGAGTGCTTGCCATGGGCATCATGTCAAGCTTTTAGGCTGTTGTTTTTTAATTCACACTCCACTTATTGTACCTAACTTATTTATATTCTCAACCTATTTACATTCTCAAAGAATGTGAGATAGTAACTCTCTGAAGAGACAGATACTTTTTATTTTTCAAACTGGATAAGCAAAGAATTCCCCCCTATTCCTCGTACAGAGCAATCATGCAGAGTGCAATTTATATGGCCTGTTCACCGAATATCTAAGTGCGCATGGTACCAACCAAATGCCATTTCTTTTTTAGGTGGTATAATTGCATAATTATGTATAACGGTAGTAATAATCAAGGGGAAAAAAAGGTACGGTGCACCCAGTGAAAGGAAACAATCTCAAAGAGGCCACTGTCATAATTCCCTTTTTCTCTACTTTGACAGACAGTAAAATACATCTCCTGTCTCATCCTTTCTCCTGTCTTCATGTGCATCTCATGATCACACACCCTTCATCTGGTTTCCTTTTTTCAGTTCTTGGGAAAAAATAATGGCCTAGTCTCAGAAAAACAAAAATAACCTCCACCCCCCAAATGCAATGTAATAGTGGAATAAAATAAACATTGATAAAAACACAACACCAGGAGAATTCAGTGTCTCTGACAGAGTAGTTAAAAATTTCTGAAAAGGTATTTTAGCAATTTGTTGTCAGACAAGACCTGCAAAGAAAACCTCTTTAAAATCATAGCATACATTTTATGCTCATCCTTTTGCACATACAACGTGCAGCTGATAACAAAATGTATAATAAATGTATAATTCTCATGTAGCTTTGGCAGCCACACCACCAATGTGCCAATTACTATCTCTCACTCTCCCCAAATGGGGAGAAACTCTCCCCTTGGGTTTAAATGTCACGGGACAGAATGTATTCAGTGTTATTCAAGGGATCATGCAAAGGTTCAATGTTTCTTGATGTTGCAGGGTCAGAACTTTCTAGAAACTAGATTTTGAAACTGCAAGGGACAAAGGCAGACTTTCACAAAAATTCTGCAAGTTTTAAAAATTCAATGGTACTTATTTTCCACATTTGAGATCCTTTCAGATCTTTCTGCTTAGCCACTTAAAAAACAAGGGTATCTTGCTGTCACAGGAGGAGGCCATATGAAGAGTAGTACCAGTAACACTCTATATAACTAACTACTGTAGAATTGTTCTGTAATTATCATTGATCTATTCTTTCTTTCTTCAGCTTATGCATTGCTGTGAAGGTGTATAAAGTATATTGGAAAATTTTTTGTTAAGTCTATTGTTATATTTTTCCAAACTGGCTGCAACCTTTAGCTCCATTTTCAGAAGTAGCTGGAGAAGTGGTGGGAATGTAATGTCTTCCCACATCACCTGTTTTTTAAGAGTTCCAAAATGTCATATTTTGCACAGAGAAGAAGTTCAACGACTAGAGAATTCTTTGTGAAAACCAAGAGTAACCAGAAAGAAGAGCACCCCAACCAGCCAAGTGGCCAGGGTATTGACCAAGAATGCTGGATGTTTAGGTTTAATTTCATATTTTTCTAGTTTACCTCCTCCAGGTGAGTGCCATTACATAAGCTATTCCCTTCTCTCACCTGCTTTGGAGCTGCTCCGGCTTGTATTGACCTCCTCTGCCCCCAAACCTTCCAGCAGAGAAGTGACTCCAGTCTGGGTTACCTACACCGGACCCCAGCCACTGCAATGTGTAACCCATGTTTCTCGCTGCTCTGGAAAATATTTAACTACTGACACGAGGGAGAACAGCTCTACCACACACTGGGACGGCTGTGCTGCACAACAGCTGGCAATCTGGGTGCCTGCCCCAAATGCAGAGCTCCATCCACACTAGCAAATGGGGAAGGCCAGGATCTGCTCGCTGACCCTGAGGGTGAGTGACGCAGCACAACTTGCATCCACGTGACTAAACTCATCTTACCCCCGAAAGAGGGCTTATCCATCCTGTGTCAGCACTATTATACAGCTTACAGCAGCTGAGCTCCGTGATGCCTCCTCTGATGTCTCCAGCATGGTGCCACACCTCCAAAGCATATATTTGAGCACTTCTCAAAAATCCCTTAATGTATCTATTTGTATAGGTGTTGAAACAGAGTTTACAGTTCGGGCCCACATAATTAACACTTTCAGAATTAGTGACTCTTGTTTTCCACACCACTTTTATAAACAATTTAAACTTTGCTCCTTCAACTTCCACTTGATTTAGACTGAGTGAATGTAAGACACTGCCATCTACATAAGTTACGCTATCCATAGTAGAGAAGTGACACACATACAAAGGATGTAACCAAAGCAGACCCCATCTTTCCACTCTAACAGAAATCAGATGGGTGGGATTGATTTCACCAAATGTGTCTATAGTACAGGCACCTGAATGTCAAGTAGTCACTTTGGGTTCCCCTCCCTGTCAGGAAGAAACAAGTGCCTGCACAATCAGATTCTCCTCAACAGACATCCATATAACGTTAAATCTTCCCTAGTACGTGGATACTTGCAGCTAGTTCAATTCAGAAAATGGAAAGTAACACAGATATTTATTGTACTGCATGTTTTTGAGATACGCTTTTTAAAAAATCCACAGTGACTCAAGTAAGGTAGCCCCTGGCATTTCTGTCCTGGACTTGTCATGCTTGACAGAGCTCCTAAACATGTGCAGACTGAGCAGTCTTTTACAATATGATTATTTTAATTTTATTTTGAAAGGTAGCAAGCCTAATTCCAGGTTAAGTCCCTTCAGAAAAACAAGAGATAGTCTCCAATTGTCAGTGCTCTGCTTTTGTCAGTGTTATCTATTATCTATTCCAAACAAAGTGTTTGTTTTCAAACGTAGGTTGTCAATCTCTTCTACAATTACTTCTGTTTGAAATACCAAAGGGCTCCTTAGGCCTCATCTTTGCAGTGAGAACTCGGATAATGAGAAGGCAAACCTGGCGGTGTGTACAATCAAGCAATAAATGAACCTCAAAAGATTCTACATTTCAGCTCCAGCAAGCATTCATGCCTATAAAATGGTTAATCTTGCAGGAATTCAGGCACTGTTCTATTCTCATTTTACAACTTATGATGTATATTGAGACTCAAAACCCAGGCTGCCACTAAAGTCTGAAGGCAGTGAGATTCAGTTGAAGGTTTTAATAAACGGAGCAGCTGGGCTCTCTGGTCAGTCTACCTCTCACTGTCAGAGACTGACCACAGTGAGAGGAATCTCCAGTGGCAGGCTAACCACGAGGTACTTCAGCCACGAGGGAAGATCGGGATTGATTTCAGTGGTGCACTAAAAGAGAAAATGCTCTTCTGCAAACAATGCTGTTCTTTTAAAACAGGCCTCTCTCAAAAAAGAATTTCCCCCAGATATTTTCACTGCATTTCAGCTTTGAATGAACCAGAATGAATTTTTTATCCAATTATTTCTCTTCTTAATAGGTTTTGATATATTCCGTGATACCGATAAGAATTTCTGCATGGCAAATGTATGGTATTCTTCTGAAAGTTATCTCTGCTGCACAATGAACTGCGATGTTGTGAAGGGGAAGGAATACAATGAGTTATAAAAAATTGAGAATTACATCTTTCCTTGAGGTTCATTGGACTATTCTACACAGAGAAGATACAATTCTTGATTGAATTCTATAGAGTGGCTCAAAAACATACAGAAAAGACACTACTATCTACTTGATTCTTCTATTACAAGCTGTGCCAGATTTTCCTGTGACAGCTCACACTAAATGTTAAAATGGCATTCTGTAGAACAGCCTCGTATTTGGAAGGATATTCTGCTATAGCGTGTATTCATTCCTGCAGCTCACAAGATTTATGACAACAGATGATTATGAAGCCAGAAGACTGTGTTTTGGTTCACAAAAATCAAGGCTGGTGTGAAATCAAGGCTAGAGTGAAATCTCTATGGCCAACTGGGGAGCTTGAAGATACTGAGCTTGGCCACTGGCAGCTGCAATGAGAGCGGTTTCATTGCTCCAATGGATTATGTGATTCACCTCAGGAAACTGCTAGGTTTCCCAGCCTAACAAGGAGTAAAGAACCAGTTTTCTGACTTGCTGAGTCACTACATACAGTCTAGAGAGACAGCAGCTGTCACAAATTACTGACGCCCCATTACACATCAAGCTGTGTTTGGTTGATTCGATTACTCATCAGAAGGGCAAAGAAATGTCTGGCTGTCCTAGAATTACTTCAAGCAACCTAATGTCAGACACTAACAGAGCATGAGTAACCATAATTTTTTAAAGTGTAGCTCTCTCTACAGTAATATAAAATTTCAATAGGGAAAAAGCCCCTATCCCTAGTATAAGACCCCAGTGGGGAATAAGCAATCTCAATGGCTTCTGTGAAACCACTTCATAAAACACCATTGGTTCAATAATTAACACTATCCGCAACCCAAATTCAGCAAAAAAGCCAAAGCTTGACAAGAACTTGGGAGTGGAAGGTCACAATTCTGAAGTGATTTCAGAGGCCTCAACATGTCGTGTGAGGGGCTAGTAGGGGTTTGTAGATAGACCTGCTCAAGAATTTCCTCCAGAACTGGAGGTTTGTGTGAAGATGTCACTATGCAAAGGAAATTGCTTTGTGAAGAACAAGTGTTCTTTCTGACAGGAAATCTTTTGCTAGCCGAGATAAGATTTGTGGTTAAAAAAACCCTCCAAGATGCCAAATATCATTTCAAAGTAGCAAGCAGTACAGTAGTTAGCACATTTAACCTGGGAAACTGAGGCTTGGCTCACTGCCTGGAAAAGAGGGTCATAACTAAAAGGCCACTATAAATCCTGCTGCAAGGTTCCCTTCACCTCTGACCCTGGAGTTATTCCACTTTGTGTAAATAATTAAACACTTGTAAGATCAAGGATTTTTAATCTGATCTATCATACTCCAGATAATTGACATAATTATGCTGTCAGTTTCTCTGTCCCAGTGAATATTTAATTTATGTACAGTGAATAGCTTTAATAGGAGCTATCACCTAGTCAATAGTCCAGCGTCACGGCTGGAGGGGACATGAGGAGGAAACAGGCTACATGCACATTCAGGCCCCCAATGTGGACCAGGTGGTGAGGTATTTGAAGTCAGGTCTTCCATTAGCCAAATAAACTCCCTGGTTTCCCAAAGAAGGAAGGCTCTCACAGTCTTTCTCCCTCTCTTCACTTCAAAGAAAAATAAATGCCTCAGGCTCTGCTTTCGAGCTATTCAGAATGGGGAAAAAATTGTAATCCACAAATTTCGGTGGGTGGAAAACCAGTTTCTCCCCAGCTGCACATACACAGAAGCCAGTAGATGAAGCTGAATTTTATTTCCTTGGCTTCACATAGGTGTGCATGCTGACAGATCATCTGATTCAGGTGTGGATAAGGTCACTTATGCCTTCCACAATAAAATACAACTGAGAAGACCATCCCTTGATGAAACTGTATGGCTGGAGGTGCACATGCATCTTTGCCATAGTCACATCGCTTACAGCACATATGGGCAGGTAAAAGTCAGGATAGCAGCAAGCTGAGACTATGCTAACAATATGCTTATTTGTCTCCATTAACAAAACAAATGCCGAGCTGTGCGCTGTCGGTATAAGAAAAATACACTTGTATTAGCAAAACACCTGTTGTTTATTTTAAACACCTCTTCCATCTTGTTTTGCAAGCTCTCTGGCGCAAGGGCTGGCTCATACCTCACATGCATACAAGAAGAGGGACATCTATCTCAACTTGGTGCCACACTAGGTGCCACACTGATACAATTAATTTAAAAAAAAGGGATATAAAATATAACAATATAAATGCCAAACACTTCAGAATTAAAGAAGGAAAGCAATATTATTCTGATAGTTCAGAGAAAATGAGAAATCTGCACTTATCACAGCCTCCTAAATTATTTGCTAACTTGTGATACTGGGCCTATGCTTCTATTGTTCTCCTTTCCCTTACCTACAGCGTGCTGGAGTTCATAGCATTTTAGAGACAGAATTCTATCAAAGCCTTTGACTCCATTTTACAGCATACCATTTCATTCTCTATTAATAAAAAAGTATGCCTAGCAAAATTTCAAATGATAGGTTTAGTAGCAGTCCTACCTGCTCCACCTCGTTGGCTGTGTACTGCATTGCTTCATTATGCTGCTCTTCCAACATTTCCAAGTTTAACTCCTCTAAGAATTCATTCCTTTCATCATCCAGCCACCCTTCTTCCAGCTGCAAAGAATACATTAGTACATTATATTATGTTAGCAAGGACACATGCTAAAACAGTGTAAACCCAAATGGCAATGCTTGACTAGTTCTTTTTATCCTAATGATTCTCTTCAGAAAGCCAGGCGGTGGGAGTTCACGTCTCAAAAAGAGAAGAAGAAAAAGAAGGATAAAAAAAATGGGACTCTTATGCCTTTTATCCTTCCTTGAAACAGTATGACTGATTTTCTCTCATAATGAAGGAGACTGCACAGCACAGACATTATTTCCTTTCAAAAGGTATGAAAGGCGCAGCACATAATCCTGAAGCTGTCATGTTCATTACTGCTGAGAGCCCCTGTGCTGAAAGAGCGGCAACGTTACTAATAGGGCCAGGAGGCAACCGGGCTCTTTCCTCTAACAACCTCCGTCCCCGTGCTGTGCCCTGCTTCCGCCACCTCAATAGAAACCTTATGTTGCGTTTCTGTCACCGTTTTCCTATTGATCTTCCAGGTAAACAAACAAACAGAAGAGGGTGACAGAAAGATGCGGTGATTTGAAGGGAGGTTATTTTTGTTCTTGCGGTGTGCCTGGAAGCAAGGCTTATCTGTCTGTTTGTTTGGTTTTTTCCCCAAGTGTAAAATAATACTTTGACATTTGGTGAAGACAGTGCTGCAAAAGGACAGGAGGGGATGTTATGTCTTCTGCCAAGTGAGTACATCCTCTTCCCACACCCACTTTGCACCCTTCACATCTTTCTAAACTGATAAAACAGGCACCCCTGGCCTAAAACGCTATTCTTCCCATTTTGTTCATTGTGCACATGTGTGCACGTGGCACACATCCATTTGTATCTGTAATCCCTTGCAGATGGCACACTGCGTCGAAAAGGAGAATATTGGTCAGTGGCACTCCTGGCTACAAGGACGAGATCGTAGCAGAAGGAAACACTTATTATTTTGTCGCTGGTGAAGGAACCAGAGGAAGAAGGTGACAAAAAGATGCTAAAAGGTACAAGTCTCAGCATTAGACAATTACAAGAGTACCAACTATTCATGTCCCAAGACAGCAAGAGCAATGTAACACGGGCCAACACCTATAGCAGAAGAAGTACCACTGCCTCAAAGCCAGGAAAGCTCTGGCCACAGATGCCAGTCAGAGAAGTTACACCAAACCAGCAACTAGTAGTTCAAAGCTGCACAAGGAATGATTGATGCTGTGTGGTACTTCTAGCTGAATACTGGCAGGAAACCACTGTCTCCTTCACAAACTCTGATGTGTTTTTGCCTGTGCCAATGAACTCTTTCCTCTTAGAAAGAACATAAGCCTTTCACCATTTTCCTTGGCAAAGCCAGTCTCTAATAGTTTGGGATTAGAAGGAGTTTTTTTTTCTTGAGGACATGTAATTTTTACGTTAGTTCTTAATGGGACTTTCAAACCATTCCCTGAAAGATCGGGTACTGGCCACTAGTTTTGTTTACTTGTCTTGTTTGCTTTTTTTTCCCAAGGAAAGCATGAACACAGCCGCCTTGTACCACAAAGGATGCAGTTGAATTTCCTTCATTTGAGGAATTCGCAGAGATTGACAAATCTGGAGAACAAAAGATGAATCTCACTTGGGCAAATCTGCTGGTTTGGTTGTGGCAGACTCAGTACTGAACTAATGGGAATGCTTATGTTATGTTACAGCGTTTAGAATAAAAATAATATATGGCTTAGTATACATGTGCGCTACATACACTGTGTGCCCATACATGCATGTGAACACACATGCCTGTGCCATTTGTTTACATATTAAACAGGTTGTACACTCCTCCAGTGCTCAGTTTCAAACCTTAATTATTCATTGGTATTCACTGCACAAATAAATGCTCAGAGAAGGCTTTCTTCCCTGTTGCCGACTGAATGTGCTCAGCAGTCACCCTTCAAGACTGCAATACTGCCATTACCATTTTCTATCTAGAAATAAAAGCCTGCTTAATCCTGCTGTCTTTTACCAGAGTCAAAGCAACACAACTAGCAGAAATCAGTTTGTGGACAGTCTGATTTCTGACATACTATGCCTTTTCTTCAGTTTTGTATGAATATGTTAAAGCACATAAATTAAACAAAAAAACCCCAACCAACACCAAAGCCCCAAACCCAAACCAAAACACACTTTTATAATTTGAAAGGAGCATCCACATGGGAAGCAATATTGGTACAGCTAAGTAATGCCTTATCTCATATTGATATAACTTTTTCAGTCTAAACAAATACTGAGAATGAACTTTCCCTGGGCATGTATTTTACAAGTGGGTGGGTTTCTGTTCCCTACTGAAAACCAAAATCTTGGTGAAAAACAGTAAGAATAATACTGAAACAAGTCTCTCTTCTGCAGCTTCCAGTCAGGACTACAGTTTTGCAATATAAACTGATGCAAGGCTTTTTTTGCTGTACTATGTCACCAGTTTTATGGGAATCGTTTAGATTCCTGAAAAACATAAAGGAAATGAATGATGAAATTGTGAATCTTTTATAACTGCTGTTCTCAAGTAGAGATTCCAAGCGGCACTGAATTACACTTTCTCAATTTAATTTATACAGCGTATGCAGCTAGTAAGACTGAGAATATCAGATCAATAGCATGCGAGACAAATGGCAACATAACCAACTCAGAATTGTTGGCAGATGGAGAGAACAGTGACAATAGAATGTCTTTTTGCTTTGCAATGGCCAATAAACAGAATATAAAGAGAAGTACAAACAGTACTCTTCTTCCACTCTACCTCTCCTTTAGTCTGATGATCAACCTAACACCTGCCCCTGCAATGATATAAAAAATTACTGGCATGGCAAGATTCTTGGCTTTGGCATAATTTTATTTTTAAAACCATAGAAATGTTTGTAAAAGCTTTTGAAAATGCACCTCCCAAGATACAATTTGTAATGGACAGGCAGGTTTTTGTGACCAGGGCACTTTGAAAACAATTAGATTCAGGTTTGCTGAATGGTATTGTAGTGAAAGTTCCATAATTGGTACATAAATGAACAGTTTATAAGTGCATAGGATAAAAAGAGCCATCACGAATGACCAACTACAGCTTTGTGTAAGTTCATATAAATGACTGAGGTAAGTAAGGGAAATTTATCCCCAGAACAAATAAGAATCATCTAACGAGTTTTCAAGTTCTACTTCATATTTTACTAATATCATACTAGTGCTGTCAGCTTAATTCATATACCTGCTTACTCTGTCTGCTGGGAAGGAATTGCTTAGTTTGGGGAAAAGAAGCCCTAGTAATATCATGTTGTTTTCTTTGTTGGCTAAACAGGGGCAAAGTTCTCCAATGATCTGTTTCCTCCTTTTGTCAGGAACTTTGGCATTCCTGTTTCTCAGCAGTTCATTAGTTACAGTGAATGTACGGTATAACCTGGGTTCTGGCTCAGTGCATCTATTTAGTCTAACCTGCATCTCCGGTCTTGCGACCAGCAACACAATTTTCTTGCATTCTTCGCTGGAGAGCAATGCCACTGCCTCTTCCCGATTCTGGATGTCTTGGCCATTTATCTAGAAAACAAATGAAAGTGGCACATTAGTTTCTATTTCCACAAAGCAACACACAATAAAGGGCAGATATCAGCTCATTTGTGCTGAATGTATGGACAATGAAACTCACGCAACGGGCTCATCTTCAGCCCCTCAGTGGTAAGTGCCTTCACTCAATTACGCGCTTACTGTAAGAGCTGTATCGATCGTTGAAGGATGGCGGACATCAGAGGAAGCAGTTATGTTCATAAATGTCCAACCTGCGCCCTGGTAACATACATCTAGCAACACAATTAACCAGCCCCTGACAGGTGACGTTCATCTTTCTCTGTTCAGAGTAATGGAAGTGTCACTCTGAGATAATAGTGCTGGTGGAAGCAAGACTAGTAATGCTACAGCTGAAATCAGTCACACTGTATGCTGGTAGAGAGCCAATTAGAGAGCTACAGTATTATCTCTCACCAGGCAATACTTACAGGCCACTGCTTATTGCTGCTCCGTTTAATCATTTCATATTTGTGTGGACAGCTTAGTATCCAGAACCACACAAAACATATGTATCCCCCTTACAAGGGGATAATCAGAATAAAAGTGGCTCTCCAAAGAGAACGTGCTTTTCTTGCTACCATTCTCCTATTCTGTCACCTCATTAAAACAGCCATGTCCATGACGACATGGTAACAAACACATTTTGCATTGTCCAAAACCCTTTATTGAGGGAATCAAATAGAAATCTTGTTTTCCATGTTTATTTGGTTTTGTCCAATTCACAGCACAAGAGGTGGATTATTCTCATGGTGGCAACAACAAAAAAATACTTGGTCTATTTGAAAGTGGGTGAAAACAAAACTGGAGACAGAAGGATCTGAATATTTGGGGGAAATAAAACCTTGCAAGGGTTTGATTTCAAAGTAGCAGAAACTTGCTGGTCGAAAAGTAAAGAGAAAATTGCATTTCTGCATGTATGTTTGGCCTGAAAGCCTTGACTCAAAAAGACAGCTTTAATTCAGATTAAAGAAAACCCCAGTGTACCCTGATGGCCTAACTGGCAACGAGTCCCTTACATGAAGGGATACCTGTGATCTGCAGGAGACCAGCCAGCCATGTGGTAATGCAGAGCTGCCCCAACTTGAAAAGCAGAGATGCCACCACAGAGGCTCAGGAGCAGATCTCCAGCTTGTGCGGAACACCCCCAGCCGTGGTGGCTGCTCCGGTGATTCCTATCAGCCGAGCAATTGCCCCTCACAGCCCTGCTGGCCCTGCAGAGCCTGGACGTGCCCACCCCACACCAGCTGCACCATCAAGCGGGATGAGCAGGACTTCAGCCTGCCCCATGGCACCTCAGTCACACGGAGAGCACTTGTCAGCCTGGAGGTTCACAGCTAAAAATAGCAGTAGTTTAGCAAGTCTCACTAGGACTGTCCTTATAAAACCTTTCCCTTGACTTTGTAACATTTCATGGAAAATACTCAGGCTGTTCTCAGATGCTTAAGAAGACCGCGAAGGTGATGGGAGAGGTGTAAGGTTTGTGAGAATGAGAAGGGAACATTTTCAGCCTCAAAAATGTGAGGAAACATGCTGTATTTTGTGAGAAATACACAAAACAGAGCATCCTTCCCAGCCTTAACCAATGCCATCTGCCACCCACAGAAAATGCCCCCATGCTCAAGGATCCAGCTCTCTCCCAGCCTCGGCGTAATCCCCCCGTAATGGCACTGTCACCTTCTATTTCTCTGAGTTATCTCATCAATAAGGGTAGATAGAGGGTCAATGTGTTTTCAGATATTAAAGTAAACCCCACATAACTCTCTGGGTGTTAACTTTAATGATCAAAATCATAGCCATATATCAGCACTGACATTAAAGTAATGCTCCGGTCTTCAGGAGGATGGCAGAATTACCTAAGCTTTTCTCTCGCCCCCGGAGTCTTTACTCACAATTGAAATGAATGTCATTAGGAACTGGAGGATGTTTGCCTGAACTGCTGTTGGCTCCTCACTTCACCCAGAAATTTTAGAAAGCAAGGAAAGGAGCAGAAAATGAATCTGCCCTCTACTTCCTTATTTTCAAATGCACAGAGTAGAAATGAAAATTGTTTTGACTTCGTCAAAGATTTTTTTCCCCCTGATTTTTGAAAGTTAAAAAACCCATTATATCCTGTTTGCTTTCTTCAGTAGGTATTTTGTAGAAAGATGCAGAAGACACTGCGCTGACTTTTCCACTCCTAGCCAAACCCCATGATGTAGTCCCATCACCCCAAGTCCCACCAAGGAACTCACTGTCCCCATACCATGGCATCTGTGTCTTCTGGGGGGAGGATACCATCTGTCCTGTGGAAGTTTTCGCATTCCCAACCACACAGAGAATAAACCAGCAACCCATGAGTGAGCCCTGACATTTAAATGTAACTTATTTCCTCTCCAAAAAATGGGCCACCTTGGTAAGCCAGCTTGTAGATGCTATTGTGTTAGCTAGAATCCCAAAGCTGATACCAGGCTAAGAGATACAGCAACAGGTTTCAGCACTGACATTTTCTGCAGAAATTAAAAGACTGGAGGGAAGAAACAGGCGATCTTGTGACAACCTGAAAGCTCGCTTCCCTAAATGAATGAAGGGCAATTACAGAACTGGTTACAGAAAAGTGACTTGTCATCACCAGGAGCTGCTTCTGGGGCTTCAGTGAAAAAAGGTCAAAATACAAGGCAAATTGACTGGGATCCAGAACTAAAATACTACAATACAGCAAAGACTTTCCAGTCTATTGATTTTTGATAGCTGTTTCACGATTTTGTCACTAGTGCAAAAAACATACTATTCCCTGCCAGCTGAAAATGGAAACCCACTGCCACTCCAGCTACTCCCCTCTCTGTAGAGGTACACTGCCCTCCTCCAGAGCCAGTGGCTGGCCACCCTCGCCCACAGGGCTATGCTGTATCACACAAACCTATCTTTGGCGCAGCTCCTTATATGAGTGGATCAACAGAAATGAAGGGGAAAAAAAAGCCAAGATGGTGGATTAGAAAAGAACTCAGAAAAGCGATGTTTTATTGGTGGAGGAAAGAAAACATTAACGAAAGCCT
This sequence comes from Burhinus oedicnemus, assembly GCA_008921705.1. NCBI lineage: Eukaryota > Metazoa > Chordata > Aves > Charadriiformes > Burhinidae > Burhinus > Burhinus oedicnemus. The sequence goes on along the minus strand of VFFE01007123.1, from coordinate 574,824 downwards.
AATGAATCTCCCACTCAAGTACATTCAAGATTATCCTTCACTAACAGCACATCTTCTGTATGAAAACTCTTACCATCTATGCTCAGCACGAGTGAGTTTTATCCAAATTTATGCTATCGCTGAATGATCAGCAAGTCTCTGACACCCATATTTATGTCTGCAGGATCTCTGTTTAGAATGTGACACTGAGATGAACATAGGGGAAATGAGATTTGCTAATAAATATGGCAAAAAAGACATGGGACATAAGGGCATGAGCCAGAACGAGTTTGTCATTCTCATTTTTCAGTACACGCACTCTAGCTCCCAGCTATTGTGTTAAAAAACAGACAGACATGGATTTTCTCATCGATCACAGTAACAAAGAGAACTACCTTCCCTCATTAATAGTCCACAGAGAAGACAGCACTGCGCGTTTGTCTGAAGAAAGAGTTTAAGGAAGAGTCTATTGTCACATACTTGCACAATGCGATCTCCTTCACGGATCCGGCCATCTCTGGCAGCAATGCTGTTTGGATCAACCTGTACAGGACAATATCCAGTAACTGAACATGGAAAGATTTTTACTGGAAACGATAACAGCTGCACAATTTAAAAAAGTAGTATTTTTATTCTGTACAGAGGTAATTTGAAGTTTCCTTTACAGTCATATGAACTCAACAGTTCTTAAAATAATCGTATAAGCTTGTTTCAGATAAAAGCCTAAGGACAGAAAGGGTTGGGAGCATATGATTTGCAGATTAATGTTTTCCTATGCCACCGTCAGGCATTAACCTTCAGCTGTCAGAGCACTAAGAGTTAATGAGAGAGCCCCTCTTCTCTGGAAGTTCGCTGTGGACCGAGGTGCTTCTGCAGCAATTGATACCTCTATACAAATGGGCCAGTCTTTGCGAAAAGACCAGGTTTATTTTTCTTTCACGGAAACATTTACTATTAAATGATTACCTCAGTTATCAATCTGTTATTTCGTCTGGAATTTTGCAGCTCGCGAGGTAACAGCAAAAAACCCCAAAGGATCTATATTGTATAGATCACTTACAGGTACCATATATCGTTCCTGGTCTGAGTCAGTTAATTTTAAGTTAGTTTATCCTAAATAGATGTTTAGGGCTCCATTAACAGTTTATCAAAGTCACTATAGCTCATCCCTGAGCAACGACCTACTGTTCACTGCAGGGCAATTCGATCTATCACCTTTCACTTGGTGGTTATTTAAAACCATTTCTTTTGCATTGTCATGCCATAAACTATTTTTTCAAACCAAACATCTGAGTTGAGCATTTGGTTTGCAAGTTACATCCTCTACAGCTGTTAGATAGTATTTTCTTCTTGTGCATTGTCACAGAAAAAAAAATTAATCTGAAGTGCTTAATCAAGTACGAAAGATAATATAATTACAATCACTTTAGAAGGTCTGAGAAATTTCAACCATGTAGGAAACCCAGCACATTTCAGATATAATCCTGGAGTGTATTAAGAGATTCCTGCACTTTCTTTGTCCTCACAAGGTCAAACAGACTTTAACAGCAGTGCTTGTACAACCGGTGGAAGACTTATTCTTGGGTAGTTTTATATTAATTCCTCATTCTTGGTCCAAGGTTGTGCTTTTCAGCTTCTTTGACATTGCTGCTGGCCTGCGAATCTGCAATCTTGCCTTCATCCCCATTCACTTATACGTAGGAGAATTCTCTGTACCGAACCTCTCTGTCCACGAGCTTCATGCAGAATTTAGAATCATGGAATCACAGAATATCTCGAGTTGGAAAGGACCCATAAAGATCATCAAGTCCAACTCCCTGCTCCTCGCAGGACTACCTTAAACTAAATCATACGAGTCAGAGCATCATCCAGACGCTCCTTGAACTGTGCCAGGCTTGGTGCTGTGACCACTTCCCTGGGGAGCCAGTTCCAGTGACCGACCACCCTCTCAATGAAGAACCTTCTCCTAATGTCCAAATTTGGTTCAACATGTCACAAAAGCGACAAATTTGGAACACAGGAAAATCACCAGTGAGCTTGGACTCACCAGTGACCTTGGGCTCACAAGAGTTCTGCTTTATCCAGAAAAACAACCGTCTTTGAATGTCTGGAGACTCAAAGGGGCTTGTGCACCTGCAATTCTTGTGGACTGACCCTGTGAAAAACTAACACCCTGTGATATGTGCTGGATGCCACGTTTTCCTGGTGAAGCCAATAAAAACCTGAGGGTTCATCCCATCTCAGTATCCAGTATTCTATTTTTTGTCTCACAAAAGAGAAATTATTAGTCTTTCTGACATATTCCTCTCCTAAGCTACTCTCTCCACCCATCTGTGGCATTTCTGTGTGTACAACTGTAACAAACCCACAAATAATACAATAATGATTATCCACTGTCATGATTACCGAGGCTGCAGCAGGAGGAGAATGCAAGCAGGGTGTGGAGCAAGTGCTTTTCTCCTTAAAAACTCTGCTCCATCATAAGAGCAGATTTCTTTCAAAATTCAGACCATGCTCAGACCGCTTTGTACTTCCCTAACTATGATGTTGTAGTTAAAAGCATTCACATTAAAGTAGCTCACTAGTAATAATTACACTACTTGCGCAATGTAATTTAAACTGATAATCTAAATGAATCGAAAGTGACACGTGCTGGCTGATGGTCGACACTTCTGCGCTCTGGTCTCAGAGCACTTGCTCTTAGATTTCCTGGCACATTCAGTTCTCCACCACGAGCATCTCCCACACTCCTCCCCACTGCCATGTCCTTACCTCACTGACATAGATCCCCGTGTCCTCCTCATCATCGGTTCTGTAACAGACAGTCAGCCCCAGCTTCTCCTGGCTGCTAACACGGCACAGCTCCACCTCCTACAAGAAAATACACAGGCTAGTATGGTGGCTTCTGCCAAGGGTGGAAAAAATTGTGTAGCACAAGGGAGCACCAAGCCGCTGACATACTCATACTGTAGGACATACTCATACTCGTTCTGTATGACCTACTCAAACTGCCCAGTCTCGAGACACAATATTTTGTGTTCATCTTTAAGGGGGAAAATATTCTGCAAATTAAGATGGAAATCACAATATATTGCAGGTTCAAGCTATACAGAAACAGTTCAGTAAGACATGCCAAACTTTGAGAAACATAGCTGTGCATCGATTTTGCAGTATTTTTGCTTTTGGATAATAGAAGCTGACTTACAGTATATTACATAGTCATTTTAGTCACATCACACCAACTATTGATTTACAGGATATAAGACACAGTGGCTACACATCAATCAATCCATCACAGAAGTGCCACTCCCTTCTAACAGCAATCCAAGCCATAAAGCAAAAACACAGCCTTCCATTAATAGCATAATTCATTCCCTGGCCAGTTTACGCCATAGCTTCATTGCAGAAGCTGTTAGATAACAGAAGGATGCTTCAAGGAATCTCCTGTGGAGCTGAACAGCCGTAGCATCCTCCTCAATTGTGAGATGATGCAGAAAACATATTTTTAGTGCCAGATGTCCCAGCAGTGGCATCTCATGAAAAGTGCAAGTTTTAGGGCAGATGGCGCAGTGATAACTACTACATACACCCATCTGAGTTAAGCATCTTTAGGGTTTCAAGAGGGAATCATTCACAAAAATGCAAAGCTGCACTTGGTTTGAACACTGTGAAACAAATAATTGTAATAAAGCGTGATGAATCCAACAGCACAGAGTATTAGCCTAGTTGCATATGGGAAACGTTAGTTGATACATGTATTTAAAGGCAGTGTACAGGTGACATTTGGCGCATAACAGCTTCTGCTTCTCATGGCTGTGCAAAAAAAGAAGAGGGGTAAACTCATGCTTCAATTCTCAGTCTGCGATACAGAGCTTGTTCCTCCCGATCCCCAGAGATATCACATAGATTAATCCATAAACAGGCACAGGGCACACAGCAGTGAGGACTCACTACTGAGTTCGATCGAGTTGTGGGGGCGTCAAAATATCACAACTTAGAGAAAAACCTACAGTTTGCATAAACGGGTTAGCAGATAAACCCCGTTCCATTTTCATTTCAGTTGAAAACCTTTCACAAAGCGCACTGCAATGGCTCACTCCCCTGCTCCCTCACCAACATACACATCTACACGGGTTCAGTACCTACATGAACTCTATAAACTTCTCCCTGGACTTTGGACATTCAATGTCTTAATGAAAACTAAAAAAGTGTAGAAAATACCATGAAACCTGTAGTATTTTTTAGCTTTTCTTAAATATGGCAGGAGTTTTAATTATGGTGGTAAAAAGTGGAATTAGTCACCAGTACACGTTATACACAGGGCTTGAAAGAAGAAACACGGGACTCTGTTTTATTAGGGAAGAGAATTGCAGTGACCTGATTTTGGCATTGGGAGTGAAAGTACGTGTACTGGAGGGAGGCCTATTCAAAACCCGTAATAATTGATGCCTCCAGAGGGAAAGAACACTTGACTAGAACTGTAATATTAGGGAGAAATTACAGTAACAAAACGGCTTCAATTACAGCAACAAGGTATACTTTTAAAGAATAAAGAAGCTTGCAGTCCCTTGGAGGCCTATAAGGAAGCGTAAATACACCATAAAGGACTGAGACTGGGACCTTTAAATCAAGGCAAATGAGGAGCTGTGCACAAGCTGAAATCCATTGACTTTCATTGTCCTGCCAGCACAACCTCCTGGCTCCCTGCGCTGAGGCTGGACAGGGGCCCCAAGGACTGCTCTGAACATAATTTCTTCGGTCCGGAATGACCTTGAAGTTCTTGTGGATGATTTGTCTCGAAATGTTTGTGACGACAAAGCTGTACGATGTTTCAGGCTGCAAACAAACTGGATCCTTCCAGTGGGCGCTGGCTCATTGAGCAGAATAATTTAACCATATAGGGCATGAAAGAGCAAAGGAAAATGAGGATGGCCCCACAGACTCCATCCTGGGAGTCCAAGAGGGTTGCTGAAGCCATCTCTGGGAACCAGCTGGTGACAAATATACACTAACTGGGATGCACTAGCCCTGGCTGCGCACAGTGCTTGAGTTGCCACAGCTTTCATTTCTCCGCCCAGTAACATCGCTTAGAGCTGAGATCTGTGCTTGGTACTCCTGGGACTACCTCTTTTCTAAATGACTGTATGGGGCACAGTCTGATGACTGTGCATGGCTGTGGCCACTTAGAAGCTGTAGACACCTACAACTAGAGATACTGGTGCTTAGCGTTAAAGGCCCAATAAACATTTCATGTTTTTCAGTCCAAGCTCAAGCACAAACTCAAGTAAAATCTCATTCAGTGTGAGGCAAAAGTTGGATGATGTCTCTTGCATGGAAGTCATTCCAGATAACTGCCTTTTTCCCACTGCACATCTGCACTATTACCTTCATGACATCTTTTTTACAGCAAACATGACACATCCTGGTCACATACAAACAAATCAGTGTTGACAAAACATCTTTGGAAAACTTAAAAACGCTTTGCATAAAATATTAAATCACCTCTCAGGGCAAAAACCCACAAGTCCAATATTTAGCTGTATATAACAAGCACATCTGAAACAACTTCAACAGAAGAGCAGCAACTGTGACACCAGAGAACCTGGACCATCATGGTCAGAAGCATTTGACATTGCATTTTGTGACAGATGCTTTTTGAGTGGTTTTTTTCCCAACTGATCTTTAACAGAAGAAACAATAGGTTTAGCAGCAGTAATGAATTTGTAAGGATGTCATTTCCTTCTTTGAAATCCCTTTAGATACACGCAAACACACACACACATACAGTTGCTTTCTCTTTGGGTTTTGTGTGTGTGCATGTAGGGACTGAACTGACAGTCTTAAAAATTCAGCATTTTAAAAATCTGTGAGAAACAATATATGGGGATTCATGAAGTGTGCTGACAGACAGATGGTGGAAGGAAAGGGACTGAGGAGAGAGCTCGGGAGATGACAGCCTCCCCCTCTTTTGGGCACTCTGGGGGCAGCCGCCTCTCAACACGAAGAGTATTCTGCTGCCAAGTGACAGAAATCAATGCCAAATTGCCAAATCTTTGACTTGCTGCTTCTCTTCTCTGTGTGGGCAGAACAATAATTCAGTGCATTGCCACAGTGAAGACAATACTTTAAATTGTTTTGCCATAAATTATTTGGTTAAAAGATAGACATGGAAATTAGAATAAGGATTACCCTGTTTTCAAAGACTGGGCTGCCAATTTCCAAGGTAGCTCATTTCTTCAGATATAGAAAAGACAGCGAAGGGGTGGAGGTCATGCCCTTGAAGGACTGAAAACTGGTTATATTGGTCATCCTCTAAAGTTATGAAGTAGTGGCTGTAGCCTCTGGCTCCCAGTTAAAGGCCGTCATTCGCTTCCATGATGGAAAACCAGTTTACAGGCTGTCAGCCTCAGGAGACATAAGACCAAACAAGGAGCTGTCACCAATTTGGGGAGGAAAGGCTAGGTTAATACTGTCATTTCTCTCAAGTGGTAGAGAAATAGATTATAAATGTCATCAACTGAGCTGTTGGCTTTCTAGAATTGCTGAAAAGAGGTTAAGGGCTGTTAAAGGAGACCTTGTAAAAGTTTGCATCAGTTTGCAGTTTTAGTGGGTCTTCCTCCTGAAAGCTAGGTTACAAAGAGTAAAGCTGATGGTCTGTTAGAAAACAGACCAGGAATCCTTCAGTGCCCATTCTTAAACAGCCTTATGTGGGAAAAAAAGAGCTCTGAACTCTTCACATTTTCCCTCCACGCACTGGAAAACAGATTACAGACTAAGAGGTAAATTGGTAAAGTTGCTTCTTGCTGCACCCAGAAGATGTTGACAAGAGTTATTAATCTGATAACCCTGTGCTGGAATAACTGCACACATAGAAAGCTTACTCTGCCCATTTTTTCCTTGCTGACCACTCTGTCTCTAGTAAGCTGTGGACACCTTTGAATCCTTTCCCCACTTTCTGTCAGGATTAGCTACTCCCTGTTCAACGCTGTTCAACCCAGTTACACTGTGGATGAGATCTGCTCCTGCATCATCACTGCCTGTCACCCTCTCTCGTCTCCATTTAGACCATCCCATCCTGGAATGCCTCTCCACAAACACAATCCTTCTGTCCTCATCTTCAAAGCCCTTCTCAGCTCACTCTTTCCCAAAGCTACCTCTCACCTGTATTCACAGACAGCAGCTTCACTCACCCTTTTCTTCCATTTCCCCCCAAACATTTCCATTCTCAGTAAGCGCCCACGTCCACACAGCCTCTGCATCACCTTCCTTTTACTCTCACCTTATAACCCATCCTGTTATTTCACCTGTAGAAATCTGTAAAGAAATTACTGCCTGGTAAGCAGGAAGTCCCATCCACTAAAGTGACTGCTTCACTGTGTATGAACCACGCATACAGCCAGGCACTACCAAAATAACCTATTATTACTGCCACTTTGTTCTCCTTCCTCTCTCTCATCATCCGATCCTTTGTTTGTCTTGCCTTCTCACACTTTGTGTGATGAAAAGAAATTTTTGCACTGCTGGGAAATAAGGCAAACAAGAAATCAGAGCTCAATATAAATTAGTTGCAATGAACAGCAAGCTACCTTCTTCTCCAGGTAGGAGACTCGCAAAGCCCATACAAGAACATCCAGTGTTTGGAGGCAACTGGGTGGCTTTGAAACTCAGAATAAACTTGAGATCTGATCTGTCCCTTGCCCAGGAACTGCTGGGGAATAAGCAGTTCACAGAATCCCTGATGCTCTCTATGATAATATTATTTTTGTTGCATTTGACCTACTATATTCACAGAATTAGCAAAGACACTGATTGAATTCCTTCCACAGAACTGTAACTCTTGGATTGCTCTAGTGCAATGGAGGTTTAAGGAGAAAAACACTGCCTTAGCTCTAAAGGCTTTAGGTCCAGTTGCTGGAAACTATAATATTGTCTTATCTCATTCTATGTCCATTACTCATTTTGTCCACTCATGACTTACTGGCTGTGAAATGCAATACGACTAGTTTACTGTATGTACTGTAGACCAGTATAACTAACAAAAGTTAATCAATTATTCAACATCATTCTATAGCATGACAAAGGTAAACTCTACAGTTGGCTACCTCATGTCCAAACATGATATCCTAGGACTGGGAGTGTCCTGATGCTATGCTGACAAGGAAACTTGCTGATCCCCTTTGCAATTTATTTGTTGAGGGAAACACACTGACTCATTTCCAGAATGGAAATCTTTAAAAAGGAAACCTTAAAAAAAGGTTACCATCGCAAATGACAGAGGATGATGAACTTATTGATACAAGTAACTGGTTGCAAGATCAAGAAATGCAAATTTTCTGAAGAATCACTGGGTGTATTTTAGATTTCTGAGCATGTGTTTGAGATTCTCCCCTGGATAACGCTCTATATTGAGGAAGGGAAATTTCCCTATTTTCTCAAGCTCATCATAATTTTGAAAAAAATTCGTGAGATCTTGCCTCATAAGACCTTTTTTTAGCAGGTTTCCAGAAGTTTTGTGCCTTTAAGTCCTTATTCCCTGTTCAATTGTAACTGCTTTGGTGCAGTCACCTTATGTACCTTTTTGTGACTTGTTTTCCTTATCTATAAGCAGAAAACAATGCAAACACCACCAGAGTAGCAGGACATAAAAGAATAAAAGATTACAGAGTGTTTGAAGGGCACTGTAGAAATATTATAAACACTCTACATTCTTCCAATATTCCCCATCTGCCTTTATAGCAATTGTTGCACACCACTAAAAGGACCAAGAGAGACTATCAAAATCGTAATAGCTATTGAGTTCCCTTCACCTGTACAGTATATCAGAGTAATGGGTCCCATGAACTCTGGTAACACCATTAGAAGGGACAGCATGGAATCAAAACACAACAGTATTTTTCCTAAATGGACTGTGTGTGATCATTTCAGTTAACATTTAAGTCCTTATTACAATGAGAAAATCATCTCACCGTCGAGCCATTGTCAAATACCAAATTAATTTTAATTACTGTTACTGTCCAGTGCAACAAAAGCCGTGATTCATAGTCCAGGGTTTGTATTTTTGTGACATGTTAAGATAGAGGATCCTAAGCATGTTCTGTTTATGATACAGTCAACTATTTCATTTCTTGGCATTAAATAGCATCTACTTTGTCCCATTTACCTCCATTATCTTTAGAGGAAAAATATGTCAGCTTTTCATGCTGGCTATATATCAGTATAGTCCAGACTGTAAAACCAAAACACTGTGCTTTCTTCCTTCCTCCCTTTGAACAACTCTCCTGAACGGCGGGAAAAAAAGACAGATAGAAGAAGGGAAGTTTTGCTATCTACAAGTATGAAATTCCCAGGTTTTAAATTAGGAGCCATGTATAGCTTTTAGAAAAGGAATTCACCACAGTGTACTGGAGAAGGATTCCTACTTCACCAGAAGAAAGATAAAAAGCTGCCAGTCTGGAAAAGTCCTTGTGTGGTGAAACAAACAACGCAATTCAGATATGCTTTATCTGGATCCTAAAATGTATGAAAGAGCTGTATCTTGGCTCAAGTCTCTAAGGTGGCTGACAAATTCCATCTACAAAGCCCACAGTAACGTAATGTGTTCTAAGGCAAAAGAATTCAGAAGGAGGTAGTCTATGGAGGTCTCTTTGGGTTCAGCAATTATTCTGTACGATAGGACGATTATTAGTACCTCTTGGATCAAAACCAGATTACAAATTGTTACTAGTTGCTGTTATTGCAACATCAAGGAAAAAAACCAAACCCAAAATAAAATGTTATCTTCACAGCCACCCAGAACAGTGCAGTTATCACCAATTAGTGAATTACTGCCCATCATTAAATAAGGCACCATGTGCACACTCTGAAATAACCCCAGGTGTGAGCTAGAACACCTTTATGTTCTGCCTCTTTACGGACCATTATCAGGCAGAGCTTGAAACACTTTACACAATTTACCTGATAGCTGGGATGACCTAAGAGTTTGCAAATACTAAAATACACCAAGGTTTAGCTGATGGGTTTTATGATCATGTCCTTGCTTTCCTCAGTTTCTTTCACAAGCACCCGTAAAGCAGTGTCTTTGTACCAGGCTAGTTATTCTGTGTTTTAGCCTTGACTGCACTTTCAGAAGAAATCAAGGCTTATTGAATACAATGAGTGGACCCAATATCTGATGTTCCAAGGTGGAGGAGTGTAGTATTTACCATAAATTTTAAGAAAAAGAAAAAAAAACCCAACAAAATAATAAAGGGAAATAAGAAAAGAATAGTTACTTTAATCTCTGCTTTTCCTTTTACCTGTAGTAATAGTTGAGAAGCTGCTTTAATGTTCATCTTGCTAATGGCATAATTGACAGAATGATTAAGTGAATGAATGAAGCACAAAAGGCCAAGAACAGAGTACTTACAGAATAGCTCAATGAAGAATTAACTGAGAAAGTACATTAAGGTCTGACTTGTTTTAATAAACTGGTTATACTTAAAAAAAAAATACTCATCCATCTGATCTAGTGTCACTCTTCTGAAGCATTGAACAGAAGTGCACAGGGACTACAGGGACTACACACACCTTAAAAGTAAGATTAATTCTTCAGTATCATCCTGCATCTACATCTTTATGGGTGAGATCAACCTCCAGTTTATATGCGTAGCTGAATTTTTGGCTGCTCTTCACCCTTTCTGTCAGGATTACTATAAAAACATTGTCCTGCAAAGTCAGAGCAAATTTATCAGCTTCTTGCTAGTGGATTCTGTACACTGTGGAAACCAAGCAAAGCTCGCGCTCAACCTCATAATTGTATTTAGTAGTCCCAACTCTGCAGTTCTTATCTCATCACTGGGAATGACGTAAGCACCTGGATCATTATCAGGCAGACTTCCAAACGATGGAGCCTCCTGGCAGCATCTCACTAATCACATTCCCTTTCTTGGTCTCTTCCTCCACATGACTGGAAGGATATACCTTTTCCAGACTGCCAAATCACAGGTCATTTACATTGATACCTTCTATAATATTTAATCTTCACAACGCCGCATGCTCTTCATCATTGGCAAGTAATTCTGCTCATGAAATAAAAATAAATAATACCAACAGAATCAGAGCTATACCTTCACTCTTCTTACACGAACATTTCAATCTAATGAAGTCCTAGGAGGGTAGAGAGTTAAAAGCAGATCTACTAAAAAGAAAAATTCATCTCAAATTCAGAAGTGATGAGAATGGCATTACACGTTACATAAAAGCGCATGTCACACATACGCATGAGTGTAAAACAGACGAAACAACAGCCTGGGTCTGCAACAAAAAAGCATCATCATCAGAGTAAATGGTGTACTTCAGGCTTCCTGTTACAACACCATTTATTTTACCTCTGAATTTGTACCATGCAGTAGGAGTTGTGACTATCACGTACAAATGATCAGGGTATGTACAGTGGGTAAGACTACACACTTAAAACAGACGTTTGGTGTTTCAAACAAGTATCGCATTTCATCCTATCCAAATCATGTTTCCAACTCTCTTAGCTAGGCTTTGTTTAGCAGTTATGTCTTTAACAATGATCATAAGTAATTTGAAGAAACTCAGAAAAAAGACGTGTAAATCCTAGCGTCAGTAGAAATCATCACAACAATCTATTTTAAATATGATGAATTAATTTTTTCCTACGGACTACCTATCTCTCTTCAGATGGAGAAAGTCTGTGATCTCTCCAATGTACAAAGTCATTTCATTTTAAGGTGGATATTTTGTTTTCAGGCTTGGGGTGGGTGTTAAATATTTGTTTAGTTGTGTGTGCATGTGTCTGTGTGTGTGGAAGGGAGGTAGTATGTGTGTGTAAGTTTATGTATATGTGTACAGAGGTACATAGAGTATGTATATATCTGTGTGTAAGTGCGTGCCAGGCAGGGCAGTTACACTGCAGAGAGTCTCCCCCCGGCAATCACCAAACAATTCATTTAAGAGCATGACTGCAACTTTTGAAAACACAGTGATAGGATATACACTTACAATGAGAAAGCAAAAGTGTGAGATGACCCCACAATTCACAGAACCAGAGCAGTGACATTTACAGCCACCTCTGGATTCTACCTTTTAATGACAAACCATGTGGAAGGCTAGTTATTTATTAATAACTGCAAAAAGAGAAAAGGCAAAAGAAGACAAGAATTTTCAGTTTGCTAGAAAAATTCCTCTGTCATAAGCTAGATCAGTCAAACATAAAACCCCTCTCTCACTTTACCTCCATGATAACTGCATGTTTAGGGTGGGCTACTGTAAAGAAACAGCTCATGGGAGGGACTATACAGAGGAAACGCCCATCACTGCAGCTTTTCTAAGTGTACCAATAAACAAAGATCAAAACCACCTGGGATTCTGGGACTGCCAGACTGAAGGCAAGTAATACCACAGGCAAACAAAGGCTTCCTAGACCCAAGAACTACCCTAACGCCATCAAAAGTTATGCTCTCTTGTCAAAAGGATTTTCCAGGAAATACGTTAATGTCTATGTAACACAGGCTAATTTCAGGCCATGTAGCAGAAGTATTCAGCTTGAAGCAGAGCGTAATGAAACTGCCCTCCCCTTCTGAGGTCACTGCAGGATCCTATTGCATTCTTTTCTCAATGAATAAACTTGTATTTTCACATTTGTAGTGGACTTAATTTACAAACACTGGCCACTTCCACCAGAAAAAGAATGCTTTCGTCAGAAAAGCAAAGCTCTTAACTACTCTGGTGTCTTCACCATAGAAGGTAATAAGCATCACAGGATTTCAGCAGATTATAATTTAGTTTTAGAACCCATTCTGTAAATGCCTATGGAGATTTGGTGGAGTTCAAGATTTCACTTTTAAAGCGGCTGATGTTCTCAAGTTGTGAAAATAACCTAAAGAAATAAGTTCTTTTTTTCCCCTCTCTAACACTCCCAGTATATTCCTTATGCAGATTTTACATAGACAGGCACATCCACAATGTACTCGGGGGCTATTTGGATGGAAATAGAAAAGCTGTGGAGCAAGACAGAGCCAGCCTAGATGTAAACAAGCTGGAACTGCTGGCAGCTGTGCTGTTACAAATAAAATTGCATTCCCCACTGCCTTCTCACTTATCAATTTTGACAGAAGACTGTCCTGACTCCTCATAAACAGCATCGAAAAGGACAAATCACATTGGGTGTCAGATTTGCCAGAATGGATTTGGTTGGTAGCTTACCACAAAGAAACAGAGGGTTATCTCCATTTCACATGGTGGGGAAAAACAATGCTCTGTCCAAGGGGTGGGGGCTCTACCTTATAGGATAAAGTCTCATTTAATCCTCGTTTTTTTAAAGTCTGGTTAGATTTAAGAATCTCTGACACAAGATTTGTTTACATCAAAGCAGAAAGGAAAAATATCAGCAAATATTTCGCAAATGCATAATCCAGAAGCAAATACAACATAGAATGGGAAATATTTAAAACCAAAATCACTTCCCTGCTGATCCCTGCTTTATAGCTACACTTTATAGCTGCTTTGTGTCCAGACAAAGAATGCTCTGGGACAGCGGGATGCTGTAAACAATGAAAAGAGAGGAAGGAAGGAAGGAAGGAAGGAAGGAAGGAAGGAAGGAAGGAAGGAAGGAAGGAAAAAAGTAGTAGCAGAAAAAACCAGGATTAATATGCTGATATATAGGCACCTATTAATAAAATTTCTTCTTGCAACTGTGGGAGCAGAATTTGGCCCTGTAGCTGATGAATTCTTTGATAATAAAGAAGCTCCACTGGATCTGGGAATTCACTCTCTCCCTGCAGCCCTGGAGAGAAAATTTTTTGGTGCGCACTACACTTTTGTGTAGGAAATCAAACAATGGAGTAAGTTAAGCCTGCCAGCGCCTATTCAGCAGTCTGATGTGTGATGATCAGCAACAGTCTGATGGCCGTGAGTGGGAGGAGGAAGACACCTAAGTGTCAGCTGAGACTCCCAATGGGTGAAGACAGGGGACTGATAGCAGTTGTGGAGCAGATGGGGTAACGGGCTGGGCTGGATGAACGATGGAGCTGGACTGCGAATGTGAGAAACCTTTGATCACTGCGCTATGAACAAATTTAGCGTTGCGGTGGGAGGAAGGGTCTAAGCATATGGGGATGAGATAAACACAACTTTTAATTCTGCAGGCCTCGCAGTCTTGCTGTGGCCTTTCTGACTTGCTTTTAAAGGATATTTTAAGCTTAAAGACACATGGTGGACTTTACAGTGAGCGTATCTCATAAGGAAGTCAAAGAGGGGAAAAAAAAGTCCTTTACAGATTACAGGCTTCCTGGCTGCAAAAGGCTCAACAGCTGTCAGTACAGCCTTCAGGAAATCACAAATATCCACTCGAACTTGAGTTTTCCCCCTCAGCTAGCATGCGTAATACCGAATCTTCAGACCTCTGTCAAAAAGATAAATCAAAAAATCAACCTTTATGGGAAGTATTATACATAAAGTACCCTAAATACTATTAAAAAACATTTTTTTTCCTATTGTCTGTATGATCACACTTACTGGAAAGTAAAATGTCCTCAGCATACTTTGTTATTTCAAACAAGCCATGGTCTTAGTTTTTTCCCTACTTCTTCCACCTCCCTATTTGTTCTCTTTATTTCTGTTCTTTCCCCATGGTGCAGTATGAATGCTAATTTATTAGAAGTACTTAACTATTTACATATATTTTCCTATGTTATATATGCATATATGTTTTCACCTGCTTGAGACCAAACACCCCTTCTGGTATGTTCTGCACTTGAGAAAACCATGAATTCTTGCTTTCTGAGCAAAGAGATCCATGATGAACAGCTTATATATAGTATTTCTCAGCAGCCAGCTTTGGTCCTCACTTTTGGTCTTTCACTCAATGTAAGTGTGAAGTTGCAAGGATACGAGAAGATTGTAAAGTACAATTAGCTAGCTGATGAGATGCAGCTAAGGGTTTCCTTTCTTAGAGTCTACGTTCTCACTGGCTTCTTATTGAACAAAGTGAGCGAGAATAGCACAGACAAGACAGAAACTGAACCTTATGGTACAAAGAGATAAGCAGGCTGGAGTAGTAACTATTCCATTGTGCAGCGTGTGTGAATATACTAAACTGTCACATTGGCTCACATCCTCTATATTCCAAAGGAGTCCTTTGCTTTTGGACAATTTTGACAAAAAATAAAAGAAAGAGATTTATTATTACATGTATTTGAAGAAAAAAATCTGCTTTTCATTAAAGCTCCTAACCTGTCCCCAAATTGAAACTCTTTGGCTTTCAACATTGAAAAATAAGAGGTACAGCTAAGGAACCACTGGTCTGAGCCACTGGAGTTAAGAAACCCTTTAAACTTTACCAGTCAGTATTTTTTGGTCTTGGGGCTTTTCAGACGTTGCTCCCCAATCTGTTTTCCAATGAAAACGGCTTTGACATAAAACGTTAGAATGGACCTTCTCTTGGTCATCAGGTGGAAATACAGCACCCCGCATCTGGCTAGAATCCATTAACTAATTAGGGGGCTGGAGCACATCTCCTGTGAGGGCTAGCTGGGAGAAATGCATTCAGTTAGCCTTTTGAAGAGAAGTATCTTCTTAATAAGGAGATCTTATTGCTTCCTTCAAGTACCAGACTCTTCCTGCAGATGCACAGTGGCAGCTACATGAGACAACAGACGTGAACTGCTGCTCAGGAAATTCCAATTAGCTATCAGCAACATGCTTCTTACTATGAGGGTAGTCAAACACTGGAAGAGTTGTCCAGAGATGTTGGAGACTGTATACTATAAACTATATTATCAACTACAACTACATCAGGGGTATAATCTGCATCCACTTCTTTGCCCCTCTACGATAGGCTGTCTCTGGAATTTCTGGACTCGCCTCAAATAGTGGTACTTGAAAGCAACTTGGAAAATTTAGTGGTGACATCTACTGAAGGGAATGAGACAATATTAGCACATGACATCAGTGCTAAAATCTTTACAGTGACTTCTCCTACTTTTCTGTTTGCCATTCATTGTGCTGGCGATTAAGGTCTGGAAAGGAACCAACACCTGCAAAAGCTCTATATACTTGGAAACCAGACTCTGCCCTTTAGACTGTCAGATACATCCTTCTCTGTCCATGAATGCTCTCTTCAATACCTTGTGGACCTTCTCAGGAGAAGACCCCAGTACCTGGAGTTTGCCTGACTCTAACGGTATGAAAACAATCAAATCTGATACCTTTCAAAGGGTAGAAGAAAACCTGTTGAAAATAATAATTATGATAAGATCAGGAACTTCAAGCCTCTGGTAGATAGCTCTTCCCCTTCCAACAAACACGCTGCAGCTGTTTCTAAACCGATTCCCAACTCTCCCAAGTTTATAAAAGAGCCCTTTCATAGCTCAGACCTCTTTCTAAACTGTAGCAGGTACCTTTTTCTAGCCAACAAACCTTAGATACAAAAAGTCCAGAGGTTTATGGGTTGTCATAGCTGCAGTTCAAATCAGCTGAGAATCACTTGGCATAATTAGCTTTTACTTTTTACAATAAATTTCACCTACTGCAGGTAAAATCATACTTTATTTTTATCGCATTGCAAAATGTTTCTGCCTGGCACTTGGCTCTGTAAACATCATTATTACTGCTGCCTGCCTGCTTTGGGCCTGAAACATGTCAGAAGATTTATCTGCCTCATCAGCACTTTCTAAACACCCAGGCAGCCAATCGAAATGGGGAGGCATAACAGATGTGCCAACATCTGCTGCAGCGAGCATTTATCTGGACAGCAGAACATGTAGCTGTAGATTCAAACTCCTAACCAGTTACAATTCCACACGTTTGGACAGCCTTGATCTACAACTGTGTGAAGGCTATTTTGGAATATTAATTAAAATCAAGTTGAAAACATAATTTTTCAATTTCAGACAGCTGGGAGAAACATAGCTTCCTGTAACTCATCTTGTGACTTCCAGACACAGTAAAGGCAAAATACTATGAAAAAGCTAAATTTAAAGTTGAGCTTACAAAATTAGAAATTCTCAGAAAGCGCTAAGCTAAAATTCCACCCCATCCATGCTCTTGTTTACGTTGAGATACATACATATTAAAATATGTATAGTTAAAATCTGCAAATTTTAATCACATACATGTGCCTATAAATCAAGCACATGAAGCGATAGGCAATGACTTTTACGCCACATTTTTATTTTCCTGGCATCAAAATGAGGTCTACGGGCACCATATCCATGCTGAGTTTCAGCTGTTCAAACTTCTGTCGTACATGGAAATGTCCTCCACCCCCAAACACATACTTGTCTAGATTGACAAAATCATGAGATGAAATACAAAGCAAACTCATCATCTCTTTTTCTGATGCACAATACAGTTTCACCTGTATTCCTGCTCACCAAACCATGCCCTCCAGGAATGACTATCACATTCTCTTTGAAGAGCTGCCTCATTAAATAAAAAAGCAAACTTCCAGAGAAAAGACCTCTCCTGCTTTTTTGATTTCTCCTCTGAAGGCCCAGCACGCATAATATTGAAACCTTGTTTAAAGTCCATTTTCTTGTAAAAGGTTCCCTCTTGCTAGGGGGATTCAGCCCTTTGCTTCCTGCACTCTTGAATTTCCTAGGATACTGTGGTTTAAAATAGTGACATTATAATAAGCTGGTTAACATGACTTAGGTTGTTTTTAAAAGAATATGTAAAAGAAATTATTTTCTCCCATCTTTTGTCTGTATAGCTAGATTCCATGTCTTCAAGACATACCACACAAACTTTCAAGCAGAAAGCATATGAAAAATAGTATTAATAAAACCCTTAGAAACATTTTCACTGTAAAGCACATGTGGAGGTATGTGGTATAATAATATAAAAACTGTCTAAACAAAGCAGTTCTCCAAAAGAGAAGATTTATAATCCACAGATTTCCATAAATATGAAAATATTGCCAGCACCTTTCTCTTCCTTAACTGAGTGAAAAACACATAGCATATGTTGTAATGTTGCCCAACAATAAAGTGCTGCTGAACTAAGCCCACTTTTCTTCATTTTCCTGGAAAAACATAAGCTTTGACAACAAGGAAGAATTTTTATTAGCTTTCAGGTGAAGTGGGGAGTAACCCTGTATTTGTTTTATGAAATCATGAAACAAAATGAATATCACTGACTTGATATATTTTCCTCCTGTTTTAAAACACAATAAATGGTAATAACTTTGATAAATTTGCCCATGTCAGTTTTGTGCCTCTTTCTCCCCATTCTCTCATGATCCTCTGTAGTTGTGGACACAATTCAAATCCCTAAATTGGGATATTCATTACTTAGGGGAGGGAAGATGACAGCAACTTCATCTGCTTTGAATGTCAGAATTTTGTGATGACAAACACTAACACTCAAAATTAACAAACTGTGGCAGAAACTACCCTGACATTCTCTTCCATCTAAATGATCCAATCACTAGCAAGGAAGAAAAGTGATTTAACGGCCAAAAGAGAGATACATTACAAGTAAAGGCTCCTGGGTTTTACTGCCAGTTCTGTCACTGACTGACTTGGCAAGTCTCTCAATACGACTGTCCTTAGTTCACCTGCCTGTGAATTCCTGCAGCAAGGCAGGACATAGTAACACTGAAGAACTTCAGTGGAATGGTTTTAAGTTTAATTAATTTATATTTGAAAAGTGACTGCAATTCTGAAAAGACAGACGAAAGAGTAAAAGGAAAGGACTGCTCCTTTTTTACCACTATTTTGCTCATTTACAGTGTACAACTGGCCACAGTTAGGGAGAAATTAGGTATTTATTATTGTCTATGTGTAAATTATGTTGACTTAAATCCCCAGGCATTTTAAAAATAAAAATGAAAATGAAATACATAATCTTATGCTGTAGTACGCCAAAGGCATGCTGAAAGAGTCTCATTTTAATTATGACACAGTGTTATTCAAAGTATTACAGGAGAAAATATTCCAATGCCTCCTCTCCATTTTAACTGTGATCTTTTCCTTTTTTAGTCTGTAGCAACAGTGAGCTGGATCACAGGCCAGGTGTTAGCAGCTCAGAACTCCTTTTGTGTTAAAAGGAAAAAATCTCGAGGAAGGGTTTCAGAAGCCCCCATCATTGTCTTTTTTTCTCAGGTCCAGCTGAAACAACTCTGATAACCTGTTTACTAGTCCAAGAGACTTCCTCACAAGCTTTTCAATTAACAGCTTTAAAATACAGTCCATCTTTGTCTCTGGATTTGTATCATACGACAGGTAGGAATGGAATAAAAAACCACCCTGAGGCCCCACAAACCAGAAAGACTCTCCTAAGCAACCAAGACCACTGATCACAGGCACACACGTACCTGTTCACTTCCTTTATGATACTTAACAGCAGATGCTATATAATATTAAGAATTGCCACAAACAAATCAGAAAAATGGTGTCAGTAAAACGTCTCTATACCATGGGGCATCCACGATTCAGCCATAACCGCCAGGCAGTTACGAACCGATGGTCAGAAAATAAATATAATACAGTAAGTCCCAGTTTATCTAAGCCCAGTCTGAGCTGTCAGACCAGCCCCTCCACCACAACGGCAGCTGCATGAGGGAAGGCACGTCTCTGCTCACATATAAGGTGAGAAGAATCTGCTTTTCCACTGAAAATCTACACCACATTTACCAGGAAGTCTTTTCACATCCCCCTTACCATAGCAGCCAGGTCTGATGAAAATGGAAAGACACAACCTTGTCCACCATTTCAGCTCTTCTACACTGCAACCCTCATGTCTCTATTAGGATCCTTATTTCTTGAGGCCATCTCTTCTAAATTACATCTGGTGATTGCTGAGTTCAAAAACTGCCTAAAGGCTCTTTTTTGATTCATCCCAAGTTTTACGAAGTTCAG
Organism: Burhinus oedicnemus; assembly: GCA_008921705.1. Lineage (NCBI taxonomy): Eukaryota > Metazoa > Chordata > Aves > Charadriiformes > Burhinidae > Burhinus > Burhinus oedicnemus. The sequence continues at coordinate 554,980 of VFFE01007123.1, read as the reverse complement.
GAAAAAAAAATCCAATTGCAGTAGGAAATACAGAAGAAACAAGCACAACCTGATAGCAAGCCACAAAGGGATCACAGTGGTTCTGCTCCTTCACATCACTGTCATCCTACCTGAACCTGGCTGGAACTTGACTTGAGAGATCCCTGCTCAGAACAGGATTTCTCTCTCTCTCTCTCTCTCTCTCACTCCTTTATATTATTAAATAAAAAACCACGACTTAATAGCTGTACAGAGAAATTTCATGCTACACGTAAGGAATTTCTAGAAAACTCTTATCTCAGAAACGCTTTCCGCTTTGATGGTTACACATCCATCTTCTGGGTTAGCTTCATTGTACAGAAACACTCATCAGGTAACAAAACAAAAGAGCCTGACTGCAGCGATCAGAAGCACTGCCAGTGTGTGCACAGAAGCCGTTGCCATAAAAACTGTTTATTCAGGTGTTAGCAATTGAAGCAGGAGCTCCAATTGCCTTGCTGCAAGCGCCTGTAACGCTGGCACAGGGGTGTTTGCAGGCTATCACAGCTCTGAAGGGAGCTGTTACAGGCTATCAGCTCCGTAATCCTCATGTTAAAAAGGCCCTAAATATGTATGTACAAGATAGGCAGATCTGTTTGGTTTACTGCTTAAACAATCCATGTGTTGAAAAGGCCTTAAACATGAATTCACAGGGCAGGCAGGTCTCTCTTGGCCCATTACAGCAGTAGTGGGCCTTTCAGAAAGTCACCGGAGACCACGCTTTAGTGGGCCATGAAGGCCTGAACCCACAAATACTTACACGTTGAAGTAACTTTATTCAGATAAACAGCCTCACTCAGATTGCTAATCTGAACAGAATTACTCCTCCTTTTGTTCTGAACAGAAAAAATACCAATAAAATTGATCGCTTCGAAAGTGTCATGTCACAGAAATAGGAAATTCGAATTTGCACCTGAAATACCAACCTTCCCTCGCCACGATGGAATGAATGTTACTGGAAGAGTGAACCAATGTGTTACATCTGATGCAATACTGAGATATGGTAAGAGAAATGAAGAGAACAGGATAAATTCTCCCCTATGGGAGTTTTAAGTGTTCAGTGAGAAGAGGTCTACGCAAAACCTTGCTCATGGCCAACTCCCAAAGTTTTCTAGCTTTCTTCTCTTTGAGGCCCATTTTTAGTCATTTGTGAAAACACCTGACAGCATCTGATCCAGAAATGCTCAGGCCAATAGGAAACGTTAGCAATTTCAGTGGGTTTGGATCAGGCCAGTGGTAAACTTAAAGGACTAATCTACATTTACAGTTAACAGATTTATGAGCACAAATACTTATCACAACATTTAAATGAACGGCTGTGCATAACCATAAATTAGCACTTACATTCAACACGCAAACACACACACATATTTCCTTATTCTGACTGAAAACCTGTCCCTTGGGTGTACAAAGCCAAACATTAACTGAAGAATATTAACCAATCCTCAGAGCCCTATGGGTTGCTCTGCTTTGTAGAGATATTGATGATGGAGTCAAACTTCTTTCACATGAATCTTCTAATTTCCAGAAATCCTATTTTACAGAGCATAGGAGGAATTGAAATGGTAGGTGTGTAGTTCCTAACTCACCCTCCGAGTTTCACAGAGGCATCAGGTGGGAAAAATCTCACATGGCTTTTTCTCAAGATCCTGTTACTATGTTCTTTTGTGGCTGCTGTTTCTTGCAGGACCTCTGACCCTTTCATTGTCTGGACACAAAAGCTCTTCATAAAAGCTGACCACAGAAAGATTTCACCTGCACATCCTTCATGTGGTTGTCTGTTGATTTAGTGACATGCACTAAATTTTTGAGCAAAAAAGTAAAATAAAGAAGCTCAATGGTTTCTAACACCTTAAGTGAAGAGCATCAGGGTACCTTGTAATTTCATATAGGGTCAACTCAATGCTTAACGACTTCTCCCACATACTAGCATTAATATTGCCCCAATCTGTCAGCACTCGCATGAATTAAAACTGTAGTCATGAGACACAGGCAGGCTAACACAATGGCTGCCATTCTGCCTTTTTCACTCTGAAAATACTAATCTTGGCACGCTGGACCATTGATGTGGTTTTCCAGGCTCCTGCAAGATGTATCATTGCACTGAAGCAATCACTTGTGCCTTTGCCTAAAAATGAGAACCATCAGCGCTGGAAAGTCTTTTAGGCAATTATGCTGGTCTCCTTTGCACATCCACATCAACTAAAACCCAGCCTCCCTCTAAAAAAAACCTCTCAATGCTGAGAGCAAACTTCAGCCTACTCTTCCTCATATATGCAACAACAGTTACCTTGACTCACTGCTATTCCTTCTCAAGGATGTCTACTTTTGCTGTCTGTAAGAAGCATTCAGCTAAAAATAAGAACCTTTTCCAGCATCTCAGATATACAAGATTTCAAAAGCTTTAATTCCCCAGACATATTGGCTCTCACAGCAGAAACCAATCACTTCTCGTTTTACTTTTGCTCAAAAGCTACTACAGTACATAGGTGATACGAAGGTGTCTGCCCTTGGATAAGGACCTGTTGACTAAATGATACTACCTGCTCATGCTTGTTTGTAACATCTTATTTTCTTCTGCCCCTCTTATCAAAAGGCAGTCTCCTCAGACTGAATATGTAGGACCAGACATCAATGATGCTTTCTTTCATCCAGCTTTGTCTTTACAACATTCTTTGGGGTTTTTATTTGACCACTGTTCCACCATTTAACTGACTTTGTCCCCTTAATTTCTGCATATATGGTTAACATTCCAAACCAAGTATACACTGTTTCTCTCTCCTAGATAGTAGGTTCAGAAATGTTATTAAAGAAGTGCACATCCATTAGCTTATTTACTCCTCTCCAGCACCAGTAGCCTCTGCTTTTCTTACAAGGACAAATCTGTGGGACAAATTTTAGAGCCATGTTTAACACCGATTTACTGGGAGCTGTGATGGTTTTAGTCCCTCCACCTCATCAGTACTTGACAGCGTGACGTACACTCTTAACATCACAAGATGTAATTCCAGTAGGACAACAACCACCCACAGCCAGACCGGGTGGGTTTGTCCTGAATTTCTTTGGCTCTCTTTCAGTGATACTGACTGCAAGTCCAACTGAGCATTAACAAATTGGTCAATTCCTGCTTTATCTTAAAAGTCCTCATGGGTATCTGGCTGTGCCAGAATTGCAAATCTTTTGATCTCTTTCTGCCAACACTGACTAGTGCTGGCTCTGACCCCTGTCTCAATATCTACCAACAATTTGGATTCCTTTTAGGACAAGTTTTGCAGCAGCAACATAAGGATGCTCAAGCTGGCTGTCAGCAATCCCCCAGCTTTGTCATCTTCCCAGCCATTTGTTTAAAATATCGTACTGTATGGAGCCTAATGAGCCTCCCCGGGAGTTCATCCTTCCAAGACAATTGGCTCATACTTGAGTTTATTGTGCTGTGACAATCTGAGCACAACACACTGGGTTTTTCTAGCTTGCAAATGGAGTAGAAGAGACTTGTAAGTGTCTAATCCTACCAAATCCAGCAGCAAGCATAAGTCCATATCCCCAGTGTTGGCTATATTATGTGACCCTGCTGTTTGTTTCTTGTGGTAGTAACTCAGGTACTTAAATGCCAGCACATATCTGTAAGCGAGTTCCAAGCTGATCAAAGCCTTCCAGGACATTTCCTTTCTTGGAAAAAACATTCTTGTTTACAGCACCTCAGTTGCTAGTCATCTTATTTCCTTACTTCCTAATTTGGCTGCGTATTTTACATTTGTGTCTCAGAACTCATGCATTCTTCACTTACAAACCATTTCTAGGAAACAACGAGATGTTGCTCTAGTTCTCTTTCTGCTCACTATCTTAGAATCATGGTATTGTTTTGGTTGGAAGAGACCTTTAAGATCGTCAGGTTCAACTGTTTACCTAGCACTGCCAAGTTACCACTAAACCATGTCCCTCAGCACCACGTCTACCCATCTTTTAAATACCTCCAGGGATGGCGATTCCACCACTTCCCTGGACAGCCTGTTCCAATGCTTGATAACCCTTTTGGTGAAGAAATTTTTCCTAATACCCAATCTAAACCTCCCCTGGCGCAACTTGAAGCCATTTCCTCTTGTCCTATCCCTTGTTACTCAGGAGAAGAGACCGATCCCCACCTCTCTACAACCTCCTTTCAGGTAGCTGTAGAGAGCAATAAGATCTCCCCTGAACCTCCTTTCTCCAAACTAAACAACTCCAGTTCCCTCAGCCGCTCCTCATAAGATTTGTGCTCTAGACCCTTCACCAGTTTCTTTGCCCTTCTTTGGACACGCTCCAGCACCACAATGTCTGTCTTGTAGTGAGGGGCCCAAAACCAAACACAGTATTCGAGGTCTGGCCTCACGAGTGCCAAGTACAGGGGGACAATCACTTCTCTTGTCCTGCTGGCCACACTATTTCTAATACAAGCCAGGATGCTATTTGCCTTCTTGGCAAATAAGAACCAATCTTGTTTCAATCCCTTTCTGAAATCTCCCGGTTTGGCTTTGAATCCATTTAAAAATTGTTAAGTTTCCCATGGAGACCTCTGAGCTGCTTATCTGTATCCTTTTAGTACAATGGGAACACTAACGTGCAGTTTGGAAACTGGACCATACTCCTGACACCGGGTAGGCTTTTTGCTGTATGTGATTAGCTAAGGTTCACACCGGAAAGTTGTTACAAAGAAAAAAACAATGATAAAATCAGGGAGCACTGATACAATCCTCCTTCTACAGAAAGCACAGTAATAACAATAAACCTCTTTCCCCTAAACATACAAGAAATCAAATGGTGGGAGATAGAGAAGGCTCTGTGCTTCTTCCACCCAGCCTGCAGCTCTCAGTGTCCTAAGCAGAGATTCTGCACCCTGTCTTCATACTGCTTTTACCCTTAGATGGTGGATGGACAACCGTGACTTTAAAAGTTGTAGTCTTCCCAAGTGCTGGAGCATTTTTTCCTTCCCTGATGCTGCTGCCACAGCACAGCAGCTTGCATTGCTATACTGGAAATTAGACTAGGCAGCTGGGCTAGGTTAAAAATAACCCTTATAAAAATCTATTTTTTTTTTTAAATTACTTCTCACATCTGTTTCACAAAAAGTAACACCGGCATAACCAAGGGGCCATAACATCAAGGCAAAGGTGGGACTGAGGGGCCACAGCAGGGCACACCTAAGCCAATACTGTTGTAGAGAACTGGACAGCATTGGACCATAGCCTCTGCTCTGCTCACTGTCCTGCTGCTTCTCCCCTGGATCAGCAACAATAGCCAGTAAATCCCTTTTGACTCTGTCCTCTATGAGACTTTTTTTGGATGGAGACATATATCTCTGGGAACAATGCTCTCAGTTGTTCCAGCTACCTAGTTGCGACAAGGGAGCTTAATAACATCTTATAAGGACCTCAAATAACAAATAACACAACCAATAAGTAACAGAAATCATAATACTACCATATGGGCTTAAATTTTTGGAATGTCTTTCATGTTTAGAGCTCTGCTAGTCAAAGGCTCCGAGCTATTCTTGTTTCTCCTTCAAAAGTTTCATATTTAGTAGGAAGCATTCTTCTCAAAGGAAGCTAGACAGTTCCTTCCCTATTTAAATTTCACATGAAACACTTTATTACAGTCACTCAGTGAATTTGCCTTGGGCAACTGAATCACAGCTGACAGCAAATTAATGACTATGATGGTGTGATTAGTAGCGATTACAGGCAACTGAGAAGCTGCCCAAGCATTTGCCATTGTCACAATACTTACGGCAGCTATTATTAGGGATTAATGGTCATAAAGAGGACTTGATTCCACCAGGTAGACTCTACCAATTTGAAATCTGTTAGTATTTTAATATGTCACCATTCAAATGGTGAAAAATTATTTTTATCTAACCATTATTTTTTAACATTCTTTCTAGATGCTTACATTACTAATGTATTTAAATATTACTAGAAAAATAGTTTCTATTACATTTAAGGAAGAAGTACCATCAACAAACACACTTGACAGAGAAATTTAGTGTTACCTTACACATAGGGAGTCAAAACAGAACTTAAGCTCTGAGACTCTTGTGCTGTGAGATAACACACCAAAACCCAACTGGGAAGAAATGACGATTTCACTAATCCCTAGCAATGATTTTTTGAGGAGTTCAAATAAAAGTTTGTTTGTTCTGAGTAAGAGTCACTAAGTAGATGTTATTTGATTGTTCTGCTTCCTGGGGGAAGAATTCCAGATTCCCCAGGCTGCTAGAAGAAAAGAACAGTGGGCTGAACTTGCAATAGAGCATCTTAGCTGCTAAGAACAAGATAAAAGTGAACACACTGCATATTTGCCAAAGCTTTCGCCATTCATTTCATTTCCAAATGTCAACCAGTTATATGAAACCCTTAAAAAGGTTTCTTAAGGTAGAGCAAACAGGAGGGTAGGCCATCTTTAATCTTGTATTAAAGATATTTAATTATTTATAATCACTCTTATTTAAAATACAGTAACTTGAACTTATGCAAAGACTCGGCACTGTTTAATAATAAAAAGAGCCATCTGCTTCGTATGCCTGCCCCTACAAATATTTTGTTACTGGATGATAGTGGAAAACATGAAAAGCTTATGACTAGCAGACAAGATGACTATTTAGATACTGAAATGAAAATCTAATGAAGAGCAACATCACTGATCACATGTTATCATTTTGGGAAGCCTCACATAATGATTTTCCAGTGACTGAGAAACAAATCCACCCTTGTCACTGGAGAGTACAATGCATTAACAGCAAAGGGAGATTGGTGGTACAGAGCACAATTTCTTATAATTGCAATACTTACAATGTCAAATATCAAAGAGCAAGTAATAGAAATTATATTAATTTTCAAAGTTGTAGCCTGATCTTACAAACACTCAAGCACACATCCAAGTATATGGAAGACTGATCCCTAAGGCATGAGATACCAGGCCAATTAATTCTTAAAATTAGGAAAAAGAAAAAAGCAATTAAGCTTCCAGTTACCATTTTTAATTTTGGAAAGGCTCACTTTAAAGTGTTAAAACTGCAAAGACAAAGCATCGGAGTTACAGTCTCCACTGCACAAAGACAGAACATGTTTAATAAGCCTCCTGGACTTGTATGTAGCCACCCACTGCAAAATTCTGCTTTCACATTTCACGTGTGTAGCCTAACCCCAGTAAAGCCTGTGACATTACACAGGTATAAAATAAAATAGTCTTTGGTGCTGATTTTTTAAGAAGTATTCCCACTCATTTGTCTCAAAGGAGCCTGCTATCAGCTGTGCAAATACCATATCTATAATAACAGAAAGAGAGGCTGCGGTGTGCCAGTGATCTTACCTCATACTCAAAGTCCTCTGCTCTATCTGCATCAGCAGGCAGGCTGGAAAGATACTCATTACCTTCATAAAATTCATGCTCCACTGGGTGAAGAGAATGGCAGCTATGTGGAACAAAGCAGTACAACAGTAGATGAGACAATAGTTTTTTTTAAATTAAAAACTGATAACCCCCCTGCCACACACGCAGACTTCTCTGTAGTTTTCTCATCTCTGCAATGCCACTCTGAATGGCCTGACAGCCTGAAAGGAACTGCACCAAGAAATAGCACGGGCTGTTTTCTTTTCAAAAGCTCATACACCAGCTGAGTTTTGCTGGGTTCATCTTTTGTCAGATTTACACAGGGTCATTTCTTAAAAGGGTCTGTTTTGGGCCAAACTACTTAATCGTGACAATTTGGGATTCCTTATGCTCATAAATGTACCTAACTCCAGATTCATGTGCTGCATCATGGCTGGGGGCAACACACTAATTATACAATTATAACATCTTGAACGTCTACAATCTGCAACCCACTCCAGGCTCACAAATTGTTCAAGAACTTGCATAAACCAACTTGCATTATCCTCTTCTGTTAAAGTGATAACAGGGTGGTGAAATGCATTTGAGTAACTGCACACTTAAAAACGTCAGTAAACTGCACGTTAAATGGGCTTGGAGCACAAAGAATGAGGTCTTTACAATGTGTACCTAGATACAGCCTTAGACCCAGGGCTGGGTCCCAGCCACGCAGCGCCCAGTGTGGATCTATCTTAGCAGAGGTAGGAAAGTTTTCCTCATGCTGAGGGCATGGGAACTTCACAGTAGCACACAGTTTAGTAATATCCAGTAACAACTCAAAAATATACACATATTATTTTCCAAGCTGTGCAGCAGTAAGTGGTAGGCTTAATCCAGCATTTGGCTCGCAAGTTCTCTCCGAGACAATCATCTACCCAGCTTACCTAGAACTTCTAAAAATGGAGCTACATCAAAGTCAAAAGTGGTATGTTCTCCATTAGCATCAATTCTGCAGAGATGTGAGGCACGCCAGGAAGTCAGTGGTAGAGCTCTAGGGCTATCATATTTTTGCTGGCTACAGACAGAAGGCAAGGGTCAACCACTAGGTGATGTTACTCATGAGGTGGAGTCCCAAGAGGAAGAAGCCTACACCCTACTTTTGTATAAGTACTACCTGTTAGTGTTTGCATTCAGTTCAGTTTCAAAGAATTCAACTGAGGGATAATTTAATTCATATCATTTGCCGTGTAACAGATGAAATTGTACTTTCAATCTCTGTATTTTTGGAATTGTTTTGCTTTTGATAAGGGGACTTTTGAATTAAATAATTTGTTTCCTTGATTTTTTGGTAAGAAATTTGGAAGAACAGAAAGCAACAAGACAGCTCTTTCTAGGTTTGAAGAAGCGTTTTTGGTATTAGGAAAACAGAGGTGTTTTTCTTCTTGACTAGGGCTTAGCTTTGGATGAACAAACACACAAACACAAAGTAAACATGGCCAAGATTCCTTCCTGTAGCTCTAATTCATGAGCAGACTTTAGGAAAACCATCACTGAAGCCGGAATGGGACAGTGGTTATCAACAACATTTATAGTTTAAAGTGTTCCTGAGACTTTTTCAAGAGAAGGCTACAAGCCCACCACTGCAATGCCTCAATCTTACAGGTAAACAGCGGGAGGAGTTAAACCATACCTGTCTGAAAGTAGAAAAGGGCAAATATCAGGAACTGGCGGTGTGGAAGGCCTTAGTTTGGCCAGAGCCATAATATGCTCAAAAGTGATGTCAGTCTGAGTGCTGGCATCCACAAGCCGAACATCCTGAGAGCTACCATGAGCTTTGCTAATTGGGGCTCGTCGTAAAACCTGAACTACAATTGGCTCCTTGGCATTGCGAAAAGCTTCCACTGCCTCTTCGTGAGTGGCCTTGGAGAGGTCCTTCCCATTGACCTAGAGAAAACCAGAAAAATATATCAAAGATTACTTACAAGAGAAAAGGCAGCATAAAAATATGGGTGTAAAATGTAGGGGGATGAATTATTTGTGTAGTACCTCAAGCTATGTGCTGACATTGAGTGGACCTTATTTTGGCATCCATGCCAGTGGAAAGATAAGGCTGGGAGGAGAAATAAATTCTTTAATCTTTGCTAGAAATTGGAAATGATTTGAACTCTTCCATAACTGTCCCAATGGAATCTGAACACAGCAAAGAAACTACAGCATTTAGAAAGGACATTTAAAACTACATCTCTCATGCTATTTTATTCACCTCATAAAATACAAATAAAAAAGGAGGGGTGCCTTTAATTTTCGATTTCAGCATTTTCTGTGGCATGCAACTGTTTTACAGGATTTCTGGCACAGCATTGTTATTAATGCAGATGTCAATAAACATGTCTCTGATGTCTAAAAAGAAACAAGGCCAATTTCCAATGTTTTGTCACTTATCTGCTGTGGCCATTATACAATCATTAAGACCAAAGATAGGAAGATTTGCCTAACACAGTGAGCTGCTGCTCTTTTAAGGAAAGAGAAATCTAAATCAAACAAACTTAAGAAATAATTTGCTCAAACAGACGAATAACAAACCAGAGAAAATTATGCTGCAAATGCAGCATAGCTTGGCAAAACTGAAAGACTGTGGCAAGGTTTCTCTCTGCTGCAGGCAAAGAAGGAAGTTGCTCCCAGTCTAGATGAGGCCGTCTGGTAAAAAAGGTAACTGCAAGGTTAGTAAGGTGATGCTAAATTCATATGAATTCAGGCGTTTAGGGCAAACTTGCCAAGTATCAGCCCACTACAAAATGTGAGGGCTAATTTGTCAATTGCAATCAGTAGCTAAGCCCTTGGACGCAGGGGGTGTGCGACATCCTTACACAGAAAATACCATTACGCTGTTTCTAGAGCAATGGGACTGCTGTTGACTGCTGTACAGGACCTAACTGTTATGAACTGCTGTGGAGGTGAGATGATCCTGTGCCAGGGTAGAAAGGCAGGGTTTTCTAGTAACAAATGTGAATATCTAAGGGTACTAAAGCCTGATTAAAATTTATATCCCTGGGAAAAATCTCTACATTTTCAGGAAATCAGAAATAGGATTCTACTGCAAGTTCATGCCCAAATTACCTTTAGACAGTGAAGTCATAAAACTTCTGCTTAATGAACCAAGTCTAATTCCTCCCTCCCTAGAAATGGGACAGACCTCATAACTGACTTTTCCCCCATGCCTGCAAATCCTGGTTGAAAACAAACTTGCTTTGCCACATCACTTTCATTCAAGACATTCTTGGAACTTTCTTGTCAAAAAAGGAAAAACATGCAAACAAGAACAACGTAAGCAAACTCAAAAGAGCCATTCAGCAGCCTTCAGTAACATTTTTAAGCCTGCCAAGAGAAGCATTTGCCATTAAAAATGTTGTATTTGAGGAAACATGTATAACTATAGTCCTGCCTGTTCATGTGGATGGCTACGATACAGCTGACCATTAATTACATGTATATATCAACTCAATACATTTCCAGAGTATGTGCTTGAGTACAACGTAGAACCAACTTTCCACTGACACAGCTTCCAAAGAAGCAGCGCTTTCATGGCCATGTTACTCACGAGGACATGCAAAATAACCACACCATAGCGTAGCCACCAATGCAAAGGTCAGTTGATCTTTCTAGCTAGCCTTGATGCTGTACGTCGTGATGAGAAGGCTAGAAATTATCTGAACAGATTTCTAGACATAAAAAAGCTCAACGCTCCCTGTGCTGAATGCCTGGGATCCCCAGAAGTACCATACCACTGTAGCCTAGACTGTGATCAAGTAATGTGAACAGCAGCGAGCTTTGTCACCTAAGTTTTATGTATATGTACAGTTTCTCTGATGACTGAGGCCAAAAATGTTAAGATTTTGTGATAAGATTTTATTGTTTAAATTATCATCCATCAAATTATATCCTTGGGTTATGTTAGTCTAAGTTACATGGAAAAATATCATTGGTATGTAAGAGGAAGGGCCAGAACAGTCAAAGAACAAGTTATGTTACAAGAAAATAAAAGAAATTTCCCCAAGGAGGGAGCTTCTGCAAACCCTCTCTGATAGCACAAGTTATACTACCAAGGTGTTCACACTCAGCCCCATTTAATAGAGGCAACTGCAGATAAAGCTTCAAGCCTGGGTCTTCTAGTCACTCTTCAGTTCCAGCCTCTGCTTCATTCTTGCTTCTGACTCAGATCCTAACAAGTACACAATTTTCCACAGTTTCTGCAGTTTTTGTAACAAGAGTATCCAATAGGCCCTCTGAGTAACTCTCATTCCTAAGGCCCTAGGAACAGAAAAATTACTTTCCTGCCTCCGAAAACCCTTTTAATACTTTTAAAGTTTCGGATAACTATATGGTGTTTCTCCTAAAAGCAAATGCTTGAGAATAAATACCACATAGCACTGTATCAATTTGTCCCCTATTCAACTATAAAACACACGATCCTTCTGTATCCCAGCTGAACCACGTATTTTTTGGCACAAGCTGACCATTTTGTCACAGATCCACATTAGCAAAGCAAAAAGATATTTGGATAGCATACAAATACATATTATTAGATTTTTTGGGGAAAACCAGAAGCTCTGTTTATTCATATCAGTCAATACTTATCACTTATTCTGAGGGAATAGACATAAATTCACAACAATGCCATTTACATGCAAATTTTATTTCCAAAGAATAATAATATTTTAAAATCACATAAGTGTGAAAAATCACAAAACATATACATTTTCATTTATCCTGGGAACCTATGGCTGACCTCTATTTTCATTTAAATGGCCATTTAATTTAAAGACTTTAAAAACATTCCATCCTTTATGTTGGTTTCTTACGAAATACAAGCACTTCGAACACCCAATACTTGTTTAAATTGTCACTTGAAGTTCATCAACACACTTTGTCAATCTGCATAAAGGTCACCTAATTTATGAATGCTGCCTTTCTCAGAAGAAAATCTATAGCTGAATTACTCTATGCTGGCAGCTGTCCTGCCCACTTGGGGCTGGGAAGAGAGAATTTATTTTAAAACCTAAAGCCAATACTACAGATGGGGTTGGAAGCTCTCTTTACGTAGCTTCTTTACGGGTTTTCTGCCTCCTGCATTATCCCCCAACTTAACACTCACATATAGTTACCCTGGGAGCCATAGACAGCTGAGCACTTATTTACAGCAAGCCACTTACAGGTTCTTAGTGGATGATTAAATAAATTCCTTGCCTCAGAAAGGTTACTTTCAGTGGAATCCCGGGTACTATTTTAAGTGGATAGAGAAATCAGTCACTTTTAACAATCAACACAAAGACATGGGAATACATTTGTTGTAGCAGATGGGCTAATTAATCCACAAGCAAGTTGTGAATGTTAAGTAAAGAATATATCTTTTCTCATGTAAAGCATCCTCCTGCCCTGTTAGATTAAGCTTCTGTTTAATGAACACTCTCCCTCTCGTTTTGGACACACTGCAAAGTCTGGGCCACTTGTCAACATCTCCCCCAGAGTGACTAGTGGCCACTGCCTGGATCCTGGCCATCCCCTTTGGATTCTTGCTCTAAATCCAGCCACATGCAAAACTGCATTAGTGTCAGAAAACAAACAAGCAGACGAGCTTTGTCTTTCATGCGCGTATCAACTGACACTGGCCAACTGCCACTTCTGATGCCAGCACGGCTGTATATAGGTTTATTCCTGCTCACACATAGGTGGACAGCAGAGAAGGAAGGAGGGACAGGACTAAATAACAAAACAGTGACTATAAAAAAAAGAAAAAATGTGGGCAAATGGTTGTTAGGTTACCCCTGTGCTTTGAGTTCTAATAAAAAAAAAAAAAAAGAAAGAAAAATCAGTCCTTTGATGAAGACTGCTTCCAGGATTTAAGTGTCTGTGACTGGGAAATGAAATAGCCTTGTCTTCTCACAGTTTTCTGCTCTTGGTAATTTCTTTTAACACTGGCCAGAATTTTTGAATCAAGAGGGCCAGAAATGTCGATACATTTCCTGTAGTCTTTACTTCCTCTACATTAAGAGAAAAAGGAAAAAAGGGACAAAAAGGGAAAAAGATGTGCAGTCATGTGAATGCAACCATCACAAAAGGTGTCACATTAGCAGCTCATGAGATAACCTCCTATCCTCAGCAAATACCTGGTATATGCAAGTTGGAATTTAAGATCAGCTCTGCTGAAGTAAAATCCTTGGAGACCCTCTGTTTAATCAGTAAGGGCAAAGGGAAGAATAACCGGAGCATTCTGCTAGAGCAGAGACGTTCAGACACAAGGGTTTCCCAGCGAAATGACAGAGATGCTACCTGACGTGATGATGGAGTTCACACAAGGCTCACTGTCCTGGGAGATTTCAACACCCATGCAGAGGATGCCTCTGACCTGACAGGTGCTAAATCTGCTCTCATCACAGCAGTCACTTCACCTCCAATCCCTCACCCTTAAATACATCCAGGCTACCACATCCTGAGTGCATCCTTGGAACACTGTCCCTTAGTTTGACCAGTACTCCTTTAGGATAGGAATTTGAGCCCTCCCTAACTGCAAGCCACAGAAAAAGAAAAAAAAACATACCACCTTCCTTCCAGACTTACCACTTTTGGCACATACAGACTCTAGAAAACTTCTGTCGCTGAGGGCCACCAGTTGTGAGGCTCTCCAGGCAGGACAGAGGGGCACCGGATATTTGAGTTACCAGTGACACGCGTCCTGGAGAGGACACTGCAACTCTTCTGCTAACACAAATGTGATAGCTCATCTACAGAAAGGGCATTCGACACGCTGACCTTTCAGGTTACAGTTCAGTACTAAGCTGCATTTCTTGAGTAAGTTCATCTGAAAGGTAGCAAATTCAGTCATTACCCAATACTACTATGTCAGTCAGGGTTCAGGCAAGTTCAGTAAAGGGACAACTTTTATTATGCTGGTTAATGAAATTTCCTCTTCCTTAGCCAGATGAGTTAAGCGATGCTTGTTCCCATTTGATCCTTTGTTGCCCTGACTGCCAAATCTTGTCATTCCTCCTAAAAGCTACATAAGCAGCTGATCACGCAGGCTCTGGCTGCTTCCCTCAGGGTGAACCACAAGCTTGTAACGAGAATTACATCTCCATTACCTGTAGAGCAGAGACTTGTCCTGTTTTACAGGTCATGTAGCTGGTTTGACAATACTGAATAGACCCAGGCAATGCCCAGTACTGCAGCCTTCTGTGCATCTTCCTATGCGTCACCAGCATTGCTTCCATTTCCAAGTATTTAGCAGAAATGTACTGTGGCTGAAAAGCCTATGGCTAAGCCTTAACCTAAGCAAGACAAAATAAATGCTACAAAAAGTGGGAAAACATATAAATATACCTGTTTCCAGTCTGTAAAGCTTCCTTCCAGAGAGGAACAACCCAGTGGCTTCCCAGAAATTTTGATTATCTGAACAGCAGCTGTCAGAAAAAAATAGCCTTCTATCAACTGACCTCAAGACGATGCTTCATTTTGTCAGAGTTGTCCACCACAATCAGTGCATCTATGGGGCAAGTCTGGCAGCTGCAACTCCTTTCTGTGAAGGACATGGCACATCCCCAGAAGACCTCGACAAAGAGCTGGACACTGCCTGGAAGTATTGTCTAACAAGCTATCCTAGGGAATTCCAAAGATTTTTAAACTGGATTGGAAAAAGTGCCCCAGGTAGATGTACAGGGAATAGAGAAATTGTTCTCATCACCACAGCAAATGAGTGAGCAAGGTAACTAATACAGAAGTGCTTGTGCAACTTTGGTTCTCCAACAAATACAAACTCTACTTTAACATCTTTGTCTCTACGATTTTCCCTTCTCTACCCAGCCATCTCTAACTAAAACAAAACCGCTACTACAAGAAGTGTCTCCCAAAACCTTGTGTGCAGAATCATACTCCATGTTTTGAAAGAAAAGTCCATCATAAGCAACAAAATCACTGAAGTTCCCACCCCCTCCACCTTTAGGAGGAGGTTTGGGGTTTTAAATCCCAAATTTATTGACTGCCTAATTGCATTTAAAGTACTGAGTATAGGATAAGGATGGTGTTTTAGATGCATACCTATAGCCTGCTTACAGCTGGCTGGGTTAGGCACAACCATCATTCACCACAAATGCCTTTGAGCATTTCAATCTGCTCTAACAGTGTATGGAAAAGTTCACCCTGAAAGACACCTGACATTTCCATGCCTAAAGTCTCTTTGTGAATCTGGGCCCTCACCTTGAGACGTATTTCAGAAAAACACTTGGATGCTATAATTCACACCTCCAAGATAACTATGCCCGCTCCAACAAGTTTAAAAGCACTACTGAGTTAGCAGTTTTAATCTGTGGTCAAAATGCGTCCTGAATTCCTGCACTTCGTAACATGAGGCTTGGCAGTCTGCGTAACCAGGGAAAATCCCCTCCACCTCCTCACTGTGTGTTAGAGCAATGCACATCTCACAAAGGCCCTTGCCAGTCCTTTAGTGCTGATGTTCAACAACATCAGAACAGCTCAGAAAGCTCAGCTCAGAAAATGTTCACTTGAGTTTTGAAAGACAGAACGTACTATTATCTGCAGCTCTCTTGGTTTGTGAGTGAAACGAAACAACCAAATTAACATTAAGAATCACTGCATTAGATTCATAGTGAGCTGCCCAGAGACAAGTGCTGGTAGACGTGCATTTGTGAGCTGCCACTCTGCTTTTCTAACCCCCTCAATATGCCCGGCAGACACGTTACGAGTTGCTGCAGCCATCTTCCTTGCATCCTCTTCCAGCTGGTATTCAAGTGTCATTCTCCTCTCTCTTGCTTTGCTACCTCTGGTCTCTCCCTTCTCCCATCTCTCTTCAGCTGTTTGCTCTTCTCACTCTGCCTTTTCCTTTCAGTGCAGACCCTTCTTTGCTCCCTGGGAGTCTCCTTTATCTCAGGCCTCGATTCCAGCACCCTCCACCTTTCCTTTCCCAAACCCTTCTCCACGAAGGCCTCCCGCTGCCCTCTCACCAAACCTGTCCCCTTCCTGCAGGGTGGGAATGCCGGCACTTGTCATCCTCCCATGGTGACAGCTGGACACTGGGAAGACTCGTGAGGTCTGCCTTCGCTAGCACCTCCTGGTATCAATACAAATGCTCAACTAACCCAGATGGTGAGGTAACAAGGCTGGAGTGTATTTACTATGTAAATTGCTTTTAATATTGACAAACAGTTTTTCTGATGATATTAGGATTCTGCCTGAGGGCATTAAAGACTAAACTAGCTGTGGCATGCATAAAACACGTTGAGTTACTACTTGACATAATTAGATCATCATTTATTACATTAATCATTGCAAACTTTTTCTATTTGTGGATAGGACATTATATAAATCTCTCATGAGATCTACCACATACAGCAACCCTTTGATGGTGGGGAAAAATACAATCAAAGGCCAGTGTGTGTGTGCTCAGAACAAATCATTTTTATCTCTAAGCCCCTGCACTGAATGCTGTATTCTCCTGTGAACTTCACAGAGTCTCTGCTCTACCATAAGCTCACTCTCCAATTTCTCTTCCAGGGTACGTATTTTTCTCAGGAAAGAGGCACTTCAAAAGGCAGTTGCCACTAAAGTTTTAGATCAAATTAACGACATTCTTTAATCACCTGTAATTCCCAAAGAATAGTGGAAGGGCTAAATGGCAGATTTCAGGACTCTGTAAATAACGTGTAGTCACTTTTCGCCTTTTCAGGGAATCATATTCTACATTTCACTAACCAAAAAAGTCTCTCTTCCACTTCTAAAAAACCCCAGCCTTCCATGAACTCAGCCATGGCTGGCATCGGCACATGAATGTTACACTTATCACTGTCATAACAATTCATCCACGTACAGACGCCTGAAACTCCTGGTCTCCTCCGAACCGAGTAGTTTAAAAAGATAGATGGCTGCCTTCTGGCTAATTGTGGGAGTTCTTTCATTACTGTAAAAAGACTTTTTATATCTCAAGTGACTTTATAAGCAGTGAATAATGAGACCTAAAGTCTTTGGAAAAGAGTCCACTGATCAAATGCTAGGATAACTTATGGGCACGGTGACCTTTTCCTCAGTAAGATACTCCAAACTGCTGCTGTTGGCACATTATTAAAATTCCCCGTTTAAGGCATGCAGTTAAGCATGAGGCAGATTTTATATTTTTTATTTTTAAATTCAATTTAAGGTAGCACAGCAAGAGCTAGAGCTCTCCCAGGGCTGAGGACTAACTCCTACCTGCTCCAGCTGTGCAAGAGCAGGACACACGGCAGGCAGCGGCGCGCCCTGCTCCCGGCTGTGGTGCCAGCACCAGGAGCCTGCTTCCCCCACGCACAGCAATCCTCCTCCCAGCATGGGAGCATGTTTCTGCCAGCACATCCACCAGCAAGCACCAGCGCGCTGGGCTGGCTCTTAAAAGCCGCAGAGAAGAGCAGCCGACAGCATGTTGCCTCCAGCCTCTCTGGTAAGCAGAGTTTTGCCTTGGCCAAGAGGGTGCTCCGTGTGCCAGTGTTTCATGCTGCAAAACAGCAGTGATGTTAAATCCAGTGTCAGAGCGCTGAGCCTGGTCCCTTCCCTGACTGAAATCCTGACCAGCCCCGCGTGCTGCCACACATCTAACCCAACCCGACGTCCTGACGACATGAAGTGCTAAGGTTAGAGTGCTCCCTAAAAGCATCTGCACTTGCTTTTCTTTAATGAATGTACAACAGTCTTGTTCTACTTTAACACGCGTTTCTTACTGAGTATCTGTTTTAATTGTAATCTTGAAGGAATAGAAAAGGCACCTTCTCTCTCAAAATAAAACTTGGAAGGTCCTTTTCATTGTTTTCCCATTCTTCTCTCATGCTGCCTCGACACTAATTTGACACTGTTGTTCTCCATTGATTTTCATGGCTTTACTCCAGAAGAAGCATATTGACAATTTTTTTTGTGCATAATAGTACTTGCAAAAATTCCTTCCAACATTTTACAGGACTAAACATTCTAAAAATCATTTCAGGATCTCATAGGTATTTACAGTGGTTTAGCCATAGGGGCTCACACAGCAATAGATTACGATGAAGTTTAACTTCATGCTGCCTCTGGAACATGGCGTATAGCAACTTCCTTAATCTCTTTTTCAAAGAAGAAGAAAATGTGAATTCAGAGGAACCACTCATTTGATAAAAATTAAGAAAGCAATGGAGCCTCACCTGTCATTCAAAACTCCACTGGATGCTTTTGTATCGGAAAGTTCCCAGTAGCTCTCAGGAAAGCTTAGCAACAAGTTTTATTTGAAGATCAAAACAGCAGGTAATATTAACATCCATGAGAGCAGGTAATATTAACGACAGTATGCTTGTGCACATTTAGTTACACACAACTAACATAAAAGAAACTACATGTAGATGTATATATAGATATCTTATAAAACATATTTTTCTCTGTTTCATCCCTTTTGCTTCTCTCTCTCCTAGTTCGATACTCCTGTAGAGACTATTTAGTTATGCAGGATTACTTTACTTCTCTACTGAGTGATGGCTTACTGCATTGTCACAGAAATACTTTCAGTTGTTGGTTTCTAAAGTTTAATTTCCACATTCCTTCTTAGCAGGAAAAATGGTAAGGGATGTGAATATTAGGACCAGCCTAATCCTACCTTATTTATACAGCACCCCAGCTGCTTACACATCTTCAAGTAGTAAGAGCTGCAGCTCCTTCCTGGCTGAAAATCAATTACAGCCGCTATTTCTGTCCCAGCATTTCTATGTCTGTTCTTCCTTCTGGAGCATTTCCCTCCTTCCTCTCTCCGTATCTCTGCCTTCCCTGACCACTTGCTTCCTCTGTTTTACTCCATTTGTCTCTCTGGCTTCCCTCCCTTAGCTTTCTCTTGCTCCTTTTACTGCCTTTATCTTCTCGGGCTTGGTCTCTGCAGTGTTGGTAGCAGCCGCCACTCCTTAACAGCTCCAAGGGAACCTTTCCCTGCATGAAGCCTACTCGTGAAGGCCCTCCATACTGGCTTCAGGAGAGAATGAAGTAGCTGGCTTGTTTCTGCAACGGGCTCTCCAAACATCAGCAAAGGGCAATTACCGAGGAAGTTCAGACAACACTCATCAGCTTCCTTCTTCCAGGCAGTTCTGGGGTGTATGGCAAGACTGTGTCAGAGCTGCTGTCCCAGCTCTCCAAGGCACGGCAAGGCTGTTAAGGACCAAATGGCTGAAAAATATGGCAGGGAGCTTACACGTGGCTGGTAGCCAAGGCTGCGCAGTCCACTGGCCACTGAATACGCTGCATGAATCAGATTTGTACCATCGCCTTGCAACACTACAAATATCACTGAAATCCAAGCAGATTTTGAAGAATCTCTGTGTTAACTGTTCTGAGAAAAACCTGGCCTTTGGATACATGTGGGCAGTTCTTGCTGCTTTCAACTGCCGTGCACTGACATCAGATGGTGCAGTTTAGCATACAGAGCAGAAAAGACCTTTTAACATCAGGAACAGTGTAATCCTTTCTGTTCTGAGCAACAGAGGTATACTTTAATATGTAATGAGATTATTTGACAGCCTTTTGATTATCTTATGTAAAAGTAGCACGAACAGTTTAATTAAAACACTGAAGAAAATACTGCAATCCACATTTTATACCTCCTATACTCACCCATTTAGAAAAAAACACCTAGGCGCGAGGACTGTGTCTTTTTGGTTATATAGTATCAAGCACCACAGAGCCCCAAAGTAACTAGGGCCTTCTGGATATTGCTGCAGTAAAAATAGTGATTATTATACACCTGTGCTGTGAATTTAGACAACAAATTATAAGGGGACATGAATTAAAACAGACACGCTTGAAAATAAAGTTTATGGGCTAGACAATGAAAATACTTCAACTATGGCATGCTGTGGGATATCAAGACAAGGGCAATGTCATCTTTGTTTTGTCTCAAGAAAAAAGTCCTTCTAAAAAAGTGTTTTCCTGTTTTTAATTTATCTGACATTTCATAAAATAAAAAGGTACATAACAGTGAAAGAAGAAATAAGGCACTTTTTTTTTTCATTTGTATATTGAAGGAGAAGTGCTAGGTGCACATAAATTCCTGCTGGCAATATACAAATTGTATATACAAGATTATTTTATAAAGGGAGATATAGGTTCTATATCTGCTTATAAAAGAATGATCGAGTAACAGCTGACTATCTAGAAATGCTTTTAATAAGCTTTAAAAACAGCAGAGTGTTTGTAAAAGCCAAGTTCCTGAACATTTCACCAAAATCAACAACACTGAAAGGTAACACTTCTCAACTGAATTTCTTAATTAAACTTTACAGACGGATTTTAAGATGTCACATTTGCCATCTAACGATGACTTTTGCCTTGTAGTGTTGATTTACAATAACTTCTGTAACCTTTTTCATCAGGTGGCAAGAAACTGTTGCAAAACATAAAATTTCTACTTGCAGAAACCAAAATATGATGTTGCAATGTCACAGCTCGTAGAATCTTTATTTGTACTTTAAAGAATAAGACCTGGCCAGGGAGGAGCAGTGTAGACCTGCATCTGGACGGATATGTAGTAGCCCAGTGCAAATTTCAACCAAGTCCTAATTCCAGATGCTCTTACAATTTAGATGTACCCGGACTTAAGGGTTTCTTCCCAGCTTACTTGTTGAAAAGGTTATGTTTTAGAAAGGCTCAGATGGAGAAAAGAATATTTTCCCCCTTAAATTTAAAATCAAATAGGCTCCTGGTTCAAAACCCACATCATGTAGGACTTGAGAGTAGCTTACATGTTACTGCTGATAGATACATTCTTTAAGAAAACCAGGTATCTTTAAACTTTCATGGTAAGCTGGCTTTAGAAGCTAGTCAAGTAAAATGTCACAGCATAAAGCTGTTGGTGAAAAGAACTGCAGCTGAAAAGCAGAGACTTCCAATAAATTGAGAAATGTCTGAAGTCAGTTCAAAATGGCAGGGCAAAATTTAAACAAACCTTCCCCACCCGAGGAGAAGCAGACAGGCATAAATCATTCCCGGCAATCAATTCTGCTATTTGAATTCGTCTTGACACTTGTTGGGCTCAGTCGCTGACATGGAACCGTGGCAGAAAGGCCAGGCCACTGGGGAAATTTGGCCAGCTTCCACATCTGAGAGTGAACCACCCAGCCGCAGGTCTCCAACCCTCATAACATTGTTCTTTGTTCTGAGCATAAACCATTTTGTCCGCTGTGTTTCAGGTCTGCCTCCAAGATCTCAGGGTAAAGAAAATTCTTTGATTACTATTTGTACGAGAGACGGGAAATATTGGGTGAGATTCCAGCCAGGAATGGCACAGGTAGCTTTTCAGGCAGACAATTTAAAAATAAACCTGCCAAGTTAATATTCATGGTTTTGTTTCTCACTGTGACTACTCTGCAGTTAATTATTGATACTCTGTTAGATAACAAGCAAAAGGTCTGAGAAAAGGGACTGCAAGATTCGAATTCTGTGAAAATTCAATATTTACATATGTAGGAGACAAATCTGCTCTTGATGGAGATTCTCAGAGAAGAAGATTTTTGTGGGAAAGAATTTACATACTGGCCTCAAATGCTTTCATTAATAGCAAATTGAAATACCATCACGCTCAATTGTCAGGGCGGAAGTCTCACTAAAACCCAGTTAAGGTAGCCAGTGCTACCCTACCCACACCCAGAACATATATTTTTTTCCCCACCTCACCCTCCAAAACTCAGCCTTAGGAAAACCCAGAACTGGTGAGATCAGGTACCCAGCCGTGCAATCTTAACCTTCAGCTTCCCCCTGATGCCTGCTGCAGCCTGTGGAAACGAGCTGCAGGCAAGCCATCACATCCAGTACATCACACAGCTCTGTTGAGCGAGAGAGGGATTATTTGGAGCAGCCTGTGATACTGTGATCTCAGAGAGAGCAACGCTGTCCCATCTGACATCTTCATGTGTGACCAGCAGATGAGGTGCATGAGTACCAAAAGGGATTCAGTATCCTCTCTTCACCCTCTGTTGTTTGGGCAGGAGAGGGCACAGAGCCCCTCAGAGGATGTCAGGCAGGAGACGCATGTGGTCTATGGGGCAAGTGAAGAGGCATCGTGCACAACAGGCTGGAAGCAAACTCAAAAGGTACTTCTGGAGCTGCCATCAAAGCTGGGCAGTTAAGCAGCCATTTCTCCCCACCAGGTTTTCCCTTTTACTCCAGGCCAGTCAGCTAGACTTCTTTAAAAGTAAGGAAACAATGGAACATAAGACTTTCCCTTAAAAAATGAGGACAGTAAGGATCGGGTGCAGTAGCAGCTGCGTATTGACACAGTAGCCTAATGAATAAGTCTTGCTTAGAAACTGGGAAAGCTGAATTCAGCATAAGCGAGTATGAAATAATTTCTTTCACTCTGCAAGGGAGTCTTTCCATCAGGTTACTGGACATTTTGGAATGCAAGAAATTATACACCACTTTCTGAAGCTGTAATTTGAAGTAATTAAATACCACCTAACCAGCTATTAAGTAGTGTTGGAGTTAAGGAGCTAGTGTGGGTAAATGAAGGCTACTTTTCTGAAATGGTCCCTCCATCCCAGTCAAATGGACACAACAGCTGTGTTTGGAAATCTCCTGGTAGCAGAGCTAATGAGAGAAATGACAGGTCTAGTCTCAATTTCTGGCTCTCTTCTGCTTATTATATTCTGATTACTGTACTTTCCTAAACCATGACTCATTACAGAATTCCTCTTTTTTTCCCTCCACCTTCTTCCCTCAATATTTAGCCTTCTGCCATCCTGCCCTGCTCCTTTTCCCCCCCAGGGTTCCCAGGTAAACCCCCCAGTCCTGCTGAAGTCATTGGTATTTTAGAAGACATTAGACATGTCATTAGGAATTGGCAGGCAAAATTTGCTGATATTTCTGAAAAGGTCACTAATAAAAGTATTAAACAAGATCACTGCAAAGAAAAACCCTTCTGGAGTTCCAGCAATGACCTCTCTCCAGCCTTTCAGTTTCCTGGTTAACACTATATGTAGATAGATATTCCTCCAGAGTCAACTCCATATCCTCCTTAAGACCGCTTATCTAACCTTTTCTGTTCCACTTTAGCTAGTATTTTCCCTTATAATACCACATCAGATATTTTTGTTTATCTGAAGTTCAGATAAAGAGGACCTACTCCATACTCTTTGTCAAGATAAGGCATTTGCTAATCAAAAAGTCTATCAGGTTAGCCTGGCTTTGTAACCACCTACGCCTGCTTAGTCTACGATTCATTATATCCCACTTACTGTTTGCCTTCCCTATGTGTAATCATACTTTCCTTCAAATTGTACTTCAACACCTTCCACAACGTGCATGCTGAATTTGAAGCCTCGCAAATCCCACAATGATCCTAAGCATACGTACACCATTTGATTTTATTCCACCATCTCCTGCATGCTAAACTAGTTTAACAAATCTCCTTATTCATCCTGGCTACTACTTCTCTCAACACTGGTGTCCCTTGCCCCACAGTTATGCCAGTATAACTGCTTCTGGGGATCGTGCTAAAAAGCCCCGCTTCAGAAATCATCTTTATTAAAATGTTAGGGTTATTTACCCTACAGGCAATTGCCTTATTCCTCATGTTGCCCGTGTTCCACTCAAATCCCATCTTCTACCCCTTCACTCTTCGTGTGCTTTTCCCCTCCACTCAAAACACATACCTGTGCAAATCCTTCTGGGAGGTTTTTAAACTTTCCTGCTTGACACAGATTGTATCTTCCTGAAAAGGAAGAAAATCTTCTTCAAAAGGGGCAGACTGTGATAAAATGACTACTCTCCTTAGGTTGTATTTCATGCAACTAACTGGAAACAAGGCACAGGCAGTGTACAGTAGAGCCACCCAGGTCTTCAAGTTGAAGAGGAAGACAGCCGTCACTCTTTACTACCAAACACCTTGCATTTGCAGTTAAACTTCTCTGATGCAGACTTACGTTAGACTCATGTTTATGTTGCAAGAATAAACATTTATGCTGTTTTCAATTTTGCCACCAAGTAGTAGACACATCCTACATAAGATGGGGCATCAAGTGGGTGAAGCCTATGCAACACAATCAAAACTGAGCTCTGATTCCCGAACACATGCAAAAATGTAATGTGACCTTTCAGTTTTAAGGAAATTTACCTTTCTGGGGTAATACACCTCAGAAGCCTCAAGTGACCTCAAATTTGGCACATTAACCCTCAAATGATCTTCTATGAGGCACATCAACTATCAGCAAAATTCAAAATTAATTTCAGAGTCCTTAAGATTTTCCCATTTAACTGCACTCAACCTTAAAAATAGAGAGACTTTCGCTTCACCATAACAAAATCAACAAGGACTACACTTTGGATATCCTTTGGTATCACAAAGTATTGGCAGCATGAGAATAAGAAGGAATTAGCTGGATGGCCGCACTCAAAGAGTTGCGGTCAATGGATCGATGTCCAAGTGGCGGTCAGTGATAAGTGGTGTTCACCAGGGGCCAGTACTGGGACTGGTACTATTTAACACCTTTGGTGGTGACATGGATGTAGGGACTGACTGCACCCTCAGCAAGTTTGCCGATGACACCAAGCTGTGTGGAGTGGTTCACACGCTGGAGGGAAGGGATGCCATCCAGAGGGACCTGGACAGGCTTGAGAGGTGGGCCTGTGCCAACCTCATGAAGTGGACCCGTACCAACGTCATGAAGTTCAATAAGACCAAGTGCAAGGTCCTGCATGTGGGACGAGGCAATCCCATGCACAAATATAGCCTGGGCGGAGAGTGGATCAAGAGCAGCCCTGAGGAGAGGGACTCGGGGGTGTTGATAGAGAAGAAGCTCAACACGAGCTGGCAATGTGCACTTGCAGCCCAGAGGGCCAACAGCATCCTGGGCTGCATCAGAAGAAGCATGGTCGAGGGAGGTGATTCTGCCCCTCTACTCTGCTCTCGTGAGACCCCACCTGGAATACTGTGTCCAGCTCTGGAGCCCCAAGCATAAGAAGGACATGGACCTGTTGAAGCGAGTCCAGAGGAGGCCTATGAAGATGATCAGAGGGTTAGAGCACCTCTGCTTTGAGGACAGGCTGAGAGAGTTGGGGTTGTTCAGCCTGGAGAAGAGAAGGCTCTGGGGAGACCTTAGAGCAGTCTCCCAGTATCTGAAAGGGGCCTACAAGAAAGCTGGAGAGGGACTTTTGACAAGGGCATGCAGTGGTAGGACAAGGGGTAATGGCTTCAAACTAGAAGAAGGGAGATTTAGATTAGATCTCAGGAAGAAATTCGTTACTGTGAGGGTAGTGAGGCACTGGAACAGGTTGCCCAGGGAAGTTGTGGAGGCCCCATCCCTGGAAGTGTTCAAGGCCAGGCCAGATGAGGCTTTGAGCAATCTGGGTGAAAGTTACCAGTTCCACCAACCTAACAGCAGGTTTCGTAAGCTTTAGGGAAGACCATCCTTCAGGTAACTTTGGTGGTATCAACTAGACCAAATTACAGAGCAACCAGACAAACTGCTCGCCCAGCCAACTGCAGACTGCATTGACTTTCCATCTGGGACACCAATTTCATCCACTCACTTAAATCCAAAACAGGTGTGTAGAAGAAAAGGGAAGCAGTGGTACATCTGCCTCTTTGCAAATGCCAGAAGACATAAAAACTGGGGAGATATGGGGAAAAAAAAACCCCAGAGGGATAAAGAAATAAAGATTTTCCATACACAGAGGGTTGCAGGGGTTATCTAGGTGCACAGCTTCAAATATTTATCCAAGCCAAAATATACAGGTCTTGAGCTACTGCACAAGTACAATTACTCACATAATTTAACCAGGAAAAAATCCGTTAATTTTAATTTGAAATATACAGCAAAGGAGAAGATACTCAGACCACCAAATATAGACACCTAATTTAACTGACAATTCCCCTTCTGTAGTCGAATGCAAGAGAGGGGAGGAGAGGGCGAGTCAGAGATGTAAACCAGCTGTCCGTAAGCTGAATCACCCTCTGGAAATGGCCACCTCTCTCCAATGACAACAGGGAGTCTAGAGAAATGAGCTGGTTATAAATTTCAGCACCTCGGATGATGTGTGAATATAGTTTTAACCTACCAAATGGCATGACCTGAGTTTTGGAGAATTTAGAGACAAAAAAACCAGGCATTAAAATAAAATGGGTGAAGACAGATTTTTTTAAATGCTGAAAAAGTATAAATATATTTTATTATGGCTTTTGGTAATCCAGGGAGAGCACCTCTATTAATAGATAGCAGTATTCAAGGGTGTTGTAAATATATTTCCCAGGATGAGGTTTGATTTATAGTCTTGGACAGAAATTATTCTTCCCATGTCTTATAAAAGTATAAAAGAGCGTTCACTCAGCATGGTTTCAAGTTACGCAAGTACAACACAGCGGAGACTCCACTGCTTCTTGATGCCTTCTGTGTTGCCATAAGTTAGCTCAAAGATGGTTTTATTTTTTAGGGTAATATTTTACAGGCTGTTAATCCAGAAAGTGGCTTATTGCCTTTGGGCATTTTGTGAAAAAATAAAAAAGAAAACAACTGAGGTATTTCATTTAGTATAGCTGTTGCTGTGCGTGGGCAATCATTTATTTTTCTCCCATAATGTATTAGACTTCTCAGCACTTGGACTTCCTAAAGCAACTTCCCTAACATAGTTGCCTGTAAGCCCCTCAGAGCCCACCTTGTCAATTATCTGTGAATTTAGAAGGATTTACACAAAAGATCGTAATGAGCTGGGTTTGAAAGAGGCTGTAAAGGTGCGAGGTATTTATCCTGAAGCCTGGTACAGCTATGATGGAAATACGTATTGTGCCAGCTCTCGCACTCAGACAATGAGTGTTTTTTCATTTAAAAGTTATGTTACAAGAAATGGAAGCAGAGCTGTGAATCGGACGGTGCAGGACTGAGAATGCTCAAGGTCTGCCTTTATCACTGGCTTGGCCCTGTCATCTGCACAGTCACTTCACTATATTTTGACTTTTTCCCTGCCTGTTGTTACGCTGAAGGTAAAACAGTACAGTTCTACTCTAACTTAAATAACAAAATATTGATTTTATTTTATTTATATATAACACAAGATTTTTTTTTTTTTTGCCATATATGCAGAACACCATCTCCAAGCACGATGCATGCTTCTTGCACTACACCTCAGAAACACTGTGTGGCTGAGTTCATGTTTGCAAAGCACTCTGAATCTCAAAAAAGAGCACAGTCGCAAAGCAAAGTGTAATAAGGACAGCTGTTGAAGTTTGATAAAAGTTGCAGCAACAGCACAGAGCAATAACAGGCAAAAGTTATGACTGACATTTGACCATTGTTCGTGTATCTCCAAATATCACCAATGTTTAAGACTGGTATCGGATGTGTTACCAAGAGGGGAATCACAGAACAGTGTTAGCAGAAATAGGACAGTTCTTGTGCCACAGTATCTGCATTTCCAATCTTTCTGACATCTGAAGGACTCCATTTAAGGTCTGGACACCAGCTGGCAGATACAGATGTAAATGGCTTGCAGGTACAGCACCTGGAAAATAACACGGCTGCAAAGAACATCTCCCAGCTGGGACCGCTTTGCACAGCTCCATCCAGCTCTGCCGCTGGCATGTTCCCTTTGCAGCAGGCTGGCACGCTGCTGGCACCAGAAACGGCTCTGCCCTCAGGTTTCCGACTCTTGGCTTCAGTAACGCAACAGACACAGGCAGAGTTAACCACAAAACCGGGGTCTCTGCGTACTTAACTCACGCGCTGTAGCACGGGATACAGCTGGGTCAGGACACTACTATGGGTACCATATGCCTTGTTTGTGTTTGGAGGCTGTTCTTTGTCACACTGCATGAGAAAGGCTTTTAAACGACCATTCACAGGACATTCAACACATTCAGAAACCCCTCTGTGTCAAAAGAATGGACTGGAGAAGACCTCAAGATGAAAAGAAAAAGCTAGAGTACATGTTGTTATATGCACTAACTAGCCCCCTGGAACACGCATGTAAAACAAGGCTTGTGACACGTAAAATTAATCTTAATTAAAAAAAAAAAAAGTTTTGTGGAAAAAGTTAGAGGCATATTTGATGGGAGGCCAGAATATTGTTGCCTGAAGTATAAAGATATTTATAGACCAAGATGTGCAAAACTGGAACATAATTTTTGCCAAGTACAAATTAAGCTAATGTACCATTAAAAGCTGGCGGCTCATATACATCAAAAACATGAGATGAGGACACAGACTGTGCTATGACAAACTATCTCTGCAGAGACATGATAGGGGTGATCCAGCATCCAGCTAGGAACTCGAACATCAACTTGCTACTTCTCCTGTGGCATATTTAGGATGAGCTTTCTGAATACTAATATCAAACCAAACAAAGGTATGCTTTCTTTTTGGCAGAAGACATTAACAACAGGTAAACGAGAAGAAAAAGGTATGAAGCCTTATGAAAGGTAAGGCAGTACTTCTGGAGACAGCATATATTGTTTTGTTATGACGCACAGCTCTTCCTTATGTTGGACCTTATCTTCCTCACCCTGCTGCTTCATCAAAGGTGTCCAGCAGAATTTCGCTGCCTTCAAGAGAAGGAAAAAGAGGGGATAAGATAGAAGGGCTTCTTATATTCCAGAATGGTGTAATTGCAAACTAAAGTTCCAACTAATGTCCCAAAAGAGGACATTGGAGATTATCTTTACACTGCTTGACTCCACCTTCAGCTAAAAAATCAAATTTCCTTCCATGCTGCCTCTACTTCCCACTGACCTGTTTGGTAATAAATATTTTTACTGTTAAAAATCACTTGCAACTTTGGCCCCTCTTGTTCACAGGGAACCACACAGAAAACAAAGACAAAAGACAACAAATGAGAATTAAAAAAAAAACCCAACAAAGCAACAGAATGTTACTGTGTAATCACGCACCTTGTGGCAAGTGACCACACCACTTGAGGCTCATGGGTCTGATAAAATGATAAGTCTGTGGCTGGAGTGTCCCCTAGGAAACACGATCTAAATCCAAGGCCACAGTCTGGAGGGCTCAGACCTTTATGGGACTTTGCTTTAACCACAGGGCCATGAGCTAGCGTGGACTGGGTAGCTCTGCTGCCACTAGACAAAAAGGACAAATGCAGAAACGGCTGGTGAGGGACACAAGATGAAGCACCTCCCTGAGCAAAGTGTACTTGGACCCGTCTGCTCTAATGCCCTCCTTGCTCATTGTGGAATTTGGATAATGAGGTAAAGTCTTTGTGCTCAAGGAACAATTAAGACTGGCCTTGTTATCTCTTGTGCAGGCCAAGGAAGTGGAGACTTGCCTGGCCAGCACGGGATGCAGATAAGGAGGGGGCCCTGCGGAGGCAGGACAGCCCTGCTTTTTTGTCAGTGAAGACAAGAAAACAGGAACTTGTGTAGTTCTTTGTTTCTTCGAAGGCTAGCGTGCCCAGTGACTGACCTCTGCCTCATTACCTGTGAAATGCATATTAAAGTTGACACCCCTGCATATGCTAATGAAGATTATCGAGATCATGCTAAACATATATGACTATAGCACTCGTCTCTCCACCCAAATCATACTATACGTCACCTAGGGGAGGGAAACCTTGTAATTTTGGGGATAAAAAGACGGAGAAAATGACTGTTAAATTGGGAGAGAAGAACCTCAATACCTGACGGACCAGCTGACGGGCTGCGTTCTCTTCCTCCACCCCAGCCAGGGACGCCTTCTGGGTAAGCGCTGCGCCTTTCACCCTCTGGTGAATGTTACCCCCGGGTTGTTATATTATTATCATTGGTTTTGCTAGCAATATTAACCTTAATTAATAGCGCTATTGTAGTCAGTGAATTTATCAACGGCAATCTTGAATCTGTTCTGTCGCTCTCAATAAAATAACTAATTTCGATTTTTGTGAATCTGACTCAGTGCAAGTCCTTTGTGGGGACTCTGATAGACGGATCAGTGAAAGTCCTGGGACTCTGACAGACAAATATCGAAACTACATTCCTTTTAACGCGACACTCATCACCGTGACCTGTAGCACTGCCGTTCTGGTCTCTGGAATGACATGTGCTCCAGCCAGTGACAATGCACCCCTGACCCAACCCCAGTCTTTATTTCTTTAACTTTTCACTAGTATGACATAAAGGGCCTGCTACCCCCATGCACGGCCGCCCCCCCCCCCCCATGGAACTGCCAAAAATCCCACCCATTTGGGGGTCCAAAAGACAAACACCCCATCCCCTTTAAGGATAGTTTTCAGTATCTACAAACTAATTTCTCCGATACCTCCACTGAAAATAGTGCAGCAGTAATGAGAAAGAGAGATTTCAAGAGTACTGATGGCACACAGAAAAACAAAACTTGTGGATTTTTGTAGGAGCTCTTCGATTTCTTGGTCCCGTTGGAAAACTCAACCCTAACTTTATTCATAAATCATGAAGGAAAACAGCTCTAAGCCACCTCCTAGCCACGCAACAGTCAGTTCATCAAAACAGGAGTGAGATGCAAACTGCCAGACAGCACAGAGGAATTTAGGTGAGATTCCCAGACTTTGAGGACAGACGACAAGAGGCCTGCACCTTCAGAAACAAAGACAAGCTGCACACTGAAAAGCAAACACCTCCATCTCTGTAAATCTCTGCTGCTGCTTTTTTTACTGTGTCTGGTTGGTAGGCTGTTTTCCACATTTGCTTCATCAAAACACTTATCATCTGCGGCCTTTTGAAATTATTTTCCAAAGATAAAACAATCATGCCAAGAACTAGTAAAAGCTCTCCACTGTTCCATATCTGCACAAATTACCCTGTATTTCAGATGATTTTATGTGCATTTAATCACTACAGATTAATTAGATGGCATACAGAAACCGGCAAAACACTGAAGAGCTAACTTCAGTTTAAGTGCACATGCAGCTAACTTGTGGCTTTTTAGAACAATTTTAATTAAAAGTACTAGAAAAACCATCCAGCTGAAAATATTGGGAGCTTTGGGATGGGCTTAGCATAGCTAATTAATTGTATATTTAATCAAAGCAGCCTTTGGCTGTAATTAATAATCTATTTTCCTCTGGTAATAAATACAGTCATTCTGTGAAACAGAATATATAATTTGCGGAATGCCATATATACAGAAGATCCAGGCTGAAAAGAGATCATTGCAACGCCAACATTCAGAGAGCAGGTTGTTTTCCTTTTAAATACATAAGACTATTTTGAAATCAGTTTAAATGTCACGTCATAACAACAATTTCTGAAAAAGATGCCCCAAATTGCCTTGGATTCCTCCAAAAGAAGAAAAATAATCTAAAGTGACAGTAGGTTTGAAGGAGCCTGACTTTTCCAGTGAACCATAGAGAGAATGCAAGAAATGTCCCACCGACTCAGACCAACCACCAACACCTAGGTAGCCTTCTTCCAACAACAGCAATAGGAAATGCTATTAAGAGTGGGCATGTGAGGCAGCTACTTTTGGCAATCCGTTCCCCACGTACCCTCCCAGGAGCTCAGTGAATTTTACAGATCATCTTTTTAAAATGTCAGTTGCACAGAGAACCTAAAAAAAAGCGTTTTTCACTTTGTTTCTAAATAGCAGAATACGATAGTTGGCAGATTTCCAGCACTGGCCATCCTGGCCAAATGCTGGATTTGATCCATGCAACCAGATGAAAACACTCCCATTAATGCAGCAAAAACCTTCCAGCTTTCGGAGTCACAGAAACACTCATCCATCTACTCACACAGTGAACGTCCAGAGCTGCTACAGCATCTTTTCTACTAGAGACTTCCTTTCATTTATATGACACAAATTCCCAGTGGTGCTGCTGTAACATGTTTTTCATGTGGTCCCGCACTGAATTATCTCCACTCCTTTACTGGGTAGATGCAAATTTAAATAAAATAGCTGCATTAATCTAACACGATGCATCTTCCACTCCTAAAATATCTAATGTTCTAATATAAATAACAGCTTTGGCTGTCTGCTTGCTTAGTTAGATCAGAATGCAAAGCATTTTATCTGCATTGAAATATTTCATTCATCTGTAACAATAAAAATACTTTCTTACCTTTTTTTCAGCTAACACAAGAGACTGACTAGAAAATTATCAGTCTGATGCACCCTCCTGTTACAATTAAATTGGCAAACAGATTAGATATTGATCTGCTAGCAAACATATATTGATGAATACCAGCTTATTGGGAATTAGTGTTGAAATGGAAATGGATGCTTCATTTATAATATATATTACACGTATATACACACACTTCAACCTCTGGTCATTACGACTGGACTACAGTAAATTTATAAATGTTTGCTTTTCTTTAAACACATGCAAGTACATCTGATCTGCACAGATTTCACAGCATTACAGGGAAGACTGGCTGTAAGCACTTTTCCTGCAGGAAAACCTAATGCTGCAGTTCTCTTTTGCCATCTTCTCTCCTACTTTCTGTGCATCTATTACAGCTATATTATCTTCTTTTCATATCTAGGTACCAAAACCTGCTCTTCCTGATACACAAATACTATCTTCTACAGCATGTTGCACAGATTTAAAGGTGCAAGTTGGCAGCGGACAGATTTCTGGAAGCCTTTCCCAAGGACCTCATTTTCATGGCCTGCTCTTTCAACAGGACACTGAAAAACTTCAGCGCTCTAGTCAAAGAGTTTGAAACATGGCTCTGAAATCATCTTTGTCTCTCAGCTGTACCTTTGTCTGGCAAAGGTATAGCATTCAAACGATTTTCTGTTTTTGGAAAAAGTAGGAATGGCATTTAACTATAAAAAATCTCTGATTGTCTTCCAAGAGTTACAGTTAGGCTGTTCTCCATAGCAAACAGGTCCTAATCACACTCAGCTAGTCCATCCGCCTTGTTCTCACCCATGAAAAAACATCCCTGGAACAGGATTCTGCAAACTACTCTAATTAAAAGTGAAACAGCAAAGGGGCTTACTCTGCATATTTACTCCGTAACTAGCATCCCCTAATAGCAAACCATTCTCAGTATTCAGCCACATGCTCCTTCAGGCTGTTGGATCTCACCATTGCTAGTTGTACTTCATTTGGCACACTTTCCATTACCCAACACATCTCACTATTTTTCAAGATGTGCTCAAATTATATGATAGCGGATACCGTTGGAATAAATACATATGTTGGATATGTGCACCAAGAATATGCAGAAAAAAGCACAAGCAATAATTTGTATTTGGGCTCCATCTCGATGAAAGGCTTTCCTAGTATTTTCCGTGCAGCCCTCTTTTTAGAAGATGTCAGCCTACATATGTGTTAGCCTTACTCAGGCAGTTTGTTCTATAAACAGCAAAGAAAAGAAACTGCTTTGTAGCAAAGACAGATGTTGAGAGGAGAATCAATCAAACCATAACCACGGAATTTGAGGTATAAACCCCTTCATTTCCACCTGTGAATCTTCCACAGCAAGCCACTTGCTGCCAAGGTGTAACACTTTAAGCAGCACTGATCAG
Organism: Burhinus oedicnemus; assembly: GCA_008921705.1. NCBI lineage: Eukaryota > Metazoa > Chordata > Aves > Charadriiformes > Burhinidae > Burhinus > Burhinus oedicnemus. The sequence goes on along the minus strand of VFFE01007123.1, from coordinate 521,147 downwards.
AAGATAAAGATGATATTTTAAAGTAGTCAAAACTAGCTGTGTTGATCAACAGCTCTGTATGTAAGCAGAGCAATAGAGACAGATGAGGCAGTATGTTCACCTACACACGGTATCAATAACATTTCATATTCCACATCCTGAAACAGCAGAAATCTTCGTATCTATAACATTTAACTCTGTGTGTCCTCAAGCTTTACCTTCTATTCTTCTACACAATTGCTTCCCACTGCATATTTCATGGGGAAGGAGACTGGAAAGAGGTGTGCTTAATAAATGGAACCATTAAAAAGTATGGATTGCTCTTGTTTTCACAGGCATTATCACAGCAGAAATCATTTGTCTATTCTGTTCTGAGCAGATTCTCTACCTCAAACAGTGAAAATAAAGGTGCATCAAAACAGTAAAAACAGCAATCTGATTGATGAGCAAAAACGATCAAAATGCTGTTCATACGTCCTAGTGCTGATGCATGCCTTCAAGATCTGCTTTAAGAAAGTACCAGAGCAACTGTACATTGAAAAAAAATAATCAAAACAAATCAGGTGGCTTTGAAAATACCAGAATATGCAATATGTCTGCTTTCTACTGTAAGAGATGGAGTTGGACTGGATCTCATCTCCATTGTTTTCAATAAATGATCTAATAACAGAGCATTTCTCTCTTTCAATGACACACAACACAGTTAGTCATAGTGTTATTGCTACTATTATCTAAAGACATCAGAATAAAGTACATAGAACATGATAATATATCTCGTACAAGAAAAGGTCATGCAGCGGTTCCACAATTTGCTGATCCTAAATATATGTACAGTTGTATCACCCTGCATTATAATCACAGTTCTGATGTATTGCCAGACTGCATGATAGCAAGTTTATGGTACAATGCCAATTACATGACCCTGTGGGAGAACAGACAACTGTTGAACCAGCATAAAGTTAGAATGGTGCAGACAGATGATATCTGATTTGGTATTAAGCATAAGCCTGCTGGTAGGAAATTAGCCAATCACCATTTTTTCAACAGAACTGGAAGATGAATTTTAACTCAATCAATGATTAGTGCAATGCAGTCACAGAACTTGCTCTCTTGTATTTATGAACTGTAGAGCTGCATTTACTGCATCACTGAATGACCGCCCAAAAGAGCTGGGGAATATACATGGAATTTAGCCAGGCAAGCCTTTCTTCTCATCCAAAACAGACACAGCAACTTTAAATGAGATGAGGACTGCAGCAGTTGCTCTGAATTAAACTGAGCTGTATTAATTATACAAAAGCTAACAAAGGGTAGTTAGCAGGTGTAGAGTAAGAGGTGGTGTAAGCAAGGAGTAAGAACCCAGAAAGAGAGAATAACAAGGAATCAGCAGGTTGGAACAGTGAAGTGTTACCTTAGTCAGGTGTAGATTATGGGAAAATAAAATAATAAACCAGAATGCCTCTATCTAGTTCATGATTTGGAGTATGAGTGACATTTGCCGGTCTGCGAGGCAGAACTTCCTGTTTTGCAGGCCCAGTTATACAACAGATTTTATTTCCTCTGCAGAAGAAGTTATCACAGTAAATGTTTCTTATTGATTGACGGAGATAGGATCCATCATTAAAATGGATCAAAAATTAGATATTGTTTCTCTAAGACACCAAAAGTGGAGCTGCTGTGAAAAAGAAATGGGTGTGTGTGGGGGTGGTGGGTCCAAATCAATCTGTTGCCATTACAGAACAATACCAATTAAAGCTGGATTTAACTAATTCTAAAATACTATTGACTACATTGGCACAAGGTAATGTCAAACCACATCACCAATTAAGAACAGGGAAAACAACTGCAAGACTTGAATGAAATATACGGAGATAATTAATCCCCTAATTAGGATCCTGAAATTAGTTCAAGAATTGAAGGGTGAAATGCTTTCATCTGCACTTATCTATACAAAAGAGTTTCTGTCTTTTACTTTTTGAGAGATGATTCATCTTTTCCATCCCGGTGTATCAATGCATTTTTTCCATTGGTGTATGTCTAGGATCGTAAACCATATCTCAAAGCCTGTTTCTGAGAAATTTCCTGTCTTAGCTTAGGAATTTACCCACTCAGATAAATTGGACAAGAAGACACATCATAAAGGTGCCTTGGATCTTCTGGATTTACCACTGAACTGAGCTTCCTGAACTCACGAGGATTTTAAAGCTTTTTAGATATGTTTGAAGGTCAAACCCGTTACAGATTTTCTACTTAGAAAGTGTTAGCTTTTCAGAAACAGCTATTATGCAGAAATCTTGCACATGGAAGCTTGTCCCCCCCACAAAATTGTCCTCTGCCAAAGACAGAAGCTCACTATTGGGACTACTGGGCATAAGCAATCTTTTGCCACTCTTAAAAAAAAATATAAAATCCAGGCCTTGAAAGCCTCCAGAATTACTCAGCAGTACATCCAGTAATGCGAGTGAGTGGAGGCTAGAAGTACCATCATGTTCCTGGAGAAGGTTGAGGGTAAGGAGAAAACAAAAAGGAAACAGATTAAAACAACCAGAGTATCTGCTGTGACTTTGTGACAGCTGTGTACCAGGGAAAGAGGTTTTGACTAGATTTTACCTGCCTTCTCCCAGGTCCACGGTGAGACCATTTTTTCACTCAAGGAGAGAGTCAAGGGATTTGCTACATCTTTTTTTTGAAGGAATCACACTTGGGGAAACCACTGTAACAATCCCAAACTTCAAACCTGCCATGACAGGGCTTTGATCAAGACAAAGTAATACTAGAAACGCAGAGCACACTGCCCAATAGAGTAAGATCTACTTCCAGCCCCTTCCACCACCCTTCCTGGTGGCAATGACCTGGCTGGTATATCATATTCAATCAGTTTTCCATGGCTCAGTGTTGCAGGCTAGAAGGCTGGGTGATGTGAACTGGTCTAGATGGTAACATTTAGATGGAAAATGGCAGGACCACAAGCTAAAATGGAGGAAAAGTAAACATCACAGAAAAATTACAAGCCACTTATGTGGCAGAGTGATGGAGAACAACAGGAAAGAAACTGCTAGCCTTGCTTCTTCAAACCAAATCCAGGAATAAACGCATCTCAGCTCTTAAGTCTCACAAGTTTCAAGCACATCTATAGTTATTCTCTAAATTAGATAAGGCATCAGGATCAGATACAGTACATTAAAAAAGAAACCCCATTGAGAAAGGCAAAGCTTGTTCATTCTTGTTATGGACCACTTATAAGCACTTTTTTGCTGCTCACATCATTGTTAAGAGTTATTTTACTTTAATTTTTTTTTTTAAAGTTGCACGACTTTTATTTGTGAGTAAAACAAGAACAGCAGGATCCAACTCCTATCTCTATAACTCTTTCATCTGCTTAGCTGACTGTATTAGCCACTTTCTCTGAATGGAGAATGGGGGAAAGTTCAACAGCAGACTGACATAATAATGAGGACACAAAATATAGATGAAAAGAATACACGTCTAAATGTCTGATGAACTGATATTAGCATATAAATGCAATATATGTACAACAGCAGCCTTTGAATTAAACCACAAAGAACACTGTCTACTTGATTAGTTGTTTATTTTTTCTTTTGAGGGGACACATCAGAGCCACAGATTGATGCTTTAATAAGGAACCCAAAAACCTTTAGTGGAGATTAAAAGGGCTAGTGGTTAGATGTCATAATTCATGGATACTGATTGCACAGGACTTTGACAAGAACCATTAATTGTCACTGTGTAGCTACCTTCTGAAGTCACATACTCAATTTAGTTCTAGTTCTTACAAGATGTGGTAGGATCATTAAAGGAAGCTTGAGGCTAACCACTGATAATGGGAGTATTTTAATATTCTTGGTACTTTTACAAAGGAACAGCATGTCATACATCAGTTCTGTGTATTGCACCTAAACTCTCAAAAGCAAAAAAACCCCAGCTTTTTGTTGCCTCCACTGTTATCTAAGAAAGTAAGGTGTTAGGGTTTCTGCACTCTTTTGCAAGCCCGAGGCACAGCAGGAATCTGGAAAAAAAAAACCCACAAAAAACCCCAACCCACAAAGGGCTTTCATATTTCCTTTGTTTGAGGTCTGGCTCACCTTTTGGACTAATCTTATGGCTTGGTTACTGTTCCACGGTAAAAATCACTGTTCATTTAAAATAAAAGGAAAACAATTAAAAGCAAAGGGTGCCTTCTTTCTTCCTCTGAAGACTTCAGGAGTTCTAGGAGGTAAGATCATTTTTTTACTCCTATGACAGTCAGGATGGATAAACCCCCAGATTGATGTAAAATACAACGGAAACTTTCCTATTCTCCCTTCTTCCTTCTCTGCAGTTGCTTCAGAGCAGCAAAACAGAAATACAGCAGAATAAACAGAGGCCAAATGTGCCCGTGCAGGCAGAAAAGCAGGTGAACATTTCAACACGAGGCCAGGTCTCAGTGCTCGTAATTAAGACGATAGCAGGGTTTAGGTCAAACAAATAAGCATAGGAGAGGCACGGAGGGAAAGGAGGTTCCTTCAGGCCACTGTGTCCATCCTGCATGGGAGGACTGGCAGGTTTATTCTACCACAGGCTTATACTACAGTACAAACATGAAGAAGGATCCACCTCACCTGCCTTTTAGATATCCAAAGCTGTATGTCTAGTGGCTGCAGGGTTCCTTTGAAATCAAAGTGAGGAAGAGGGCATCTTCAGGCCAATGCATATGATCTGGTTTATCTCTATTAAGGAAGAGATCAGCTGCCCTCTGATGGTGCCTGTTTCTTACCCTGTTTTTTGCAAGTCCAGGCACCTGGCTGAAACAGGGCAGATGAATCCCATTCAAGCCTCATTCACTTCTCGACAGCTTGGCTGCTGACTGCAGTGAGCTAGTATTTCATCTAATGGGTAACTGGGCATCAGCCCCCATGGAGAGGAAAATTTACAATAAAAAAAAATCCAGCAAGAGTATAATAAAATAAAACCAGCTTCAGTACCAAGCCACCAGAAGTTTTCACTCAGGTAGTCTTACTTTCACTTACATTTTCCTAACTAGATGCAGCCATTTGCTAATTAAGATCCCTTTCCAGTGTTTTAATGGCTTAATTTGAATACTGTCACTGTTCACGCAGGACCGCTTCCAGTCTTGCTTCAGACTGATACTAAGCTCAGGATCTGGCTTTATGCCTCTAACAGCCACGGGGCTTTTGTTTTTTCTTTTCTTTTTTTTCCCCTTTTCTTTTTTAAGAGAGAGTGTGAGCTATTTCTCAAAGTGAGACAGCAAAACTGGTAATATTTCAGGAAGCTTCAAAACTGAAACTAATTCACTGTTCATAAAAAAGGAAACAAAGCCCGAGAAGAAGGTTCAGCACTACAATTTCCCCTGAGGTTGGCCAATTAATTTTGGTTGTGGTATATTTGGAAGATTCAAACTCTGCTTTGTTTACAACTCATTCTATATTATTTAACACATTATCGCTGTTGACATCACATTAATTAAATAAGCACAGAGACAGATTGTTCCAGCTCTTGAAAGCAGAGTGAATAAAAGACCCCACAAGAACAGATTTCTCTCCCTCACACATGGCAAACACCAGATCAGAGCTGGAAGTATTTCCTGTCATAATTTCATCAGGTACCAATCCTTCAGCGTCTGAGCAATTTCTGTTTTGATTATACACAGCACATGACGGATTAAAAACTGCCAGAGGTCTCACAAAGGCGTTCATGAAGTGGGTAACCCGCTTTCCCGGTCTCTCTCTGAGATCGCATGCACCACAAGGGGAATTTACTGGACGTGGGAAACTTGTGTGCGAAGAGGGAGTTTGCTCTCGGAAGCCCCTGAGCAGCACTGATTCCAGCCTGGAGTCACGTCCTGCTTCCTGCGCCTTGAGGAACTGATATAGAGCAGTAAGGGAGACATCTATCTGGGAGAAAACCACTGCTACAGCACTTTCTAGATAGTGAAAAGCATCCCATTTAAATGTTTTCATGTTGATACCCTGGCAGGGTCTTCTAGGACAGCTAATCTTTTAGCTGCTCTTACCCATTCCGTAGCACCTCACTCATCAATGTATTCTTATTGCCACCAATGGAAAACCAAGTATTCCTTTGGTTCCTGCAGATCATGAAGGCTGCTGCTGAGAGAACAGCCTGCTTGGAAAGATTTGGTCGACAGCCAAAGCGAGCATGTTGTTGGCCCACACTGTTCTCGCTCTCTCCCACCCAGCGCAGTCCACCCAGAGCAGGACTGCTAATGTTGTGTCTCCTGCTGCAAAAATACAATTTCTTTCCTCGCCTCTCTTAATGAAGATTTCCCCTTCCACATACTGATTCCAAGGATCAGAATAATTGCAGCTGTTTCTGTTTCACGCCTTTTTTGTACTTCCTTTTATGTACCTTTGTGTCCTAACTCAGTCTCCTTCTCCCTAGCTAACACACTGCCTCTTGCCCAAGGAACTCCCTCCACGACCCCTGTACCTCCCGATGTTCGGTCGTAACGGATGTACTTCACAGAGTTAATTTGTTTCACATAAATAGCCTGCAGGAGCACCTTGGAATGGCCACACATCTTTCAGGTGTGCTATTAATATAAAATAAACTATTTTAACACATCCTTAATCTTTCTTTAATAATCCATTCTAAGTAAATTATCTTGAAGCAATGCTGGACTATGATTGATGGCGCTCTCTATAAAATCTCACTGTTGGCTCAGTTCAAAAGAAATACCCTACTAATAACAGAAAGCTCACCCTGGATATTCAAACCGGCTTCTTGAAGAAACAACAGGATGGAAAACAGTACTGGTATTTCTGAAACTAGTTCAGTGAGTCTCGTGTTCCGTATGAAACAAGACAGATGCCTTCCTCTGCCTGCTCATAGCGCTAACAACTCGCCCTGTGTATGCATCACCGGAGTTATCGCTAAGTGCAGTATCACTAGTACATGAAGTACTAGCACTTCCATGCAAACAGTGCTTATCAGAGTTGTATTTGCATATCTATACAAGACGATTGTTGTAAAGGTATGGACACCTACTGGAACAGCCTGCGTCCTATGCTACTTGAATTATTGATCAATTATGAACAGATTACTAACAACTATGAATCGTTAAATCTTTATAATAAATCACATAGACAAATAAAACATGCCAAGGGTGAATAATCTGCTCTTCCTCTTTCTGAATTTGCTACCAGAAGTGTGGCACTAACTTATTTGTAGTAAGACTACCTTCTAAAACCAAAAGGGCAATATATTCAAAGAGTTGGTGGTCTTTTGATGTAAAAAGAGCACCTCCTCATGCATTATTATCTCAGGTGCCAAAACAGATACTGCTAGTAAGTTTATCTTCCAAAATATGTACATCTCTGAAGAAGTTAATCGTAAAAAAATTCCCAAGTATAGTAATAGATTGCCTTTTTGTTCCTTTTAAAGCATTTCACTCCAGCAACTTTGATAAACGCAGAATCCTTGAAAAATGCAGTGATGTTATCTAGTAATACACATCACAGTGCCCTAATTCAGCTAAGACAAGTGAATAATAAAAACAAATTTTATTGATCAGGTAAGGTAGACCACACAGTACCTGAGAAGCTACAGCTTTGCTAAGCTGTATTTTGACATTAATCTGCTTCTGATTTCACAGGGACTTCCTACATTTCATTGTAGTTTACTTAGCAGACTCCTTACTCCTTCTCCAGAAGTAACTAGCAATAGGACAGGAGGAAATGGGTTCAAGTTGCACCAGGGTAGGTTTAGGCTGGACATTAGGAAAAAATTTTTCACTGTAAGAGTTATCAAACATTGGAAGAGGCTGCCCAGGGAGGTGGTTGAGTCACCATCCGGTTGAGTCACCATCCCTAGATGTGTTTAAAAGTCGTGTAGATGTGGTGCTTAGAGACGTGGTTTAGTGGCAGACCTGGTAGAGTAGGGTCAATGGTTGGACTAGATGATCTTAAAGGTCTTTTCCAACCTAAACGATTCTATGATTCTATGAAAACACTTGGATTCTGGTTCAAAGGCTCTGAATTCCTTAAAGAAATGGAAAATGCAGAGTTTAAAAGTGACTCAAGACCCTAAATAGTTTGCTGGACCTATGCCTCATGCCATAGTGCGTTACTTCTCCATGTATTAGAGAAGAGTTTTCTTTGCCTGCTGCTTTACTTTGCTATACTAAAGAGTAAACTGACTTTAACCATCAAATAAGCCACCAAATTGAGGACAGACCTAGATGGCCTCTAAGGTTTTTACCAGAACCGTCATCTGTATATGGAAAAGGGAATGTGTAGGACATTGAACAAAAAGGCTAATTCCCCAGGCTACGTAGCTGTCTTTCTAATTTCCAGTTATAAAGACAAATCTCTAACCTGGTTGACTAGGAGTAAGTTGGTGAGTACCTGAAATAGAAACTTTGACATGCACTCACAAGGACTAGTCATTCTTATTCCCTCTCAAATCACACCAGGTTTCAGTCTGTGAAGGCCAGCATTAACCAAATCCAGCAGAAGTCACAAGTCTTTTATTTCTCTAGGGCACAATGTTGATTGCTTAGAAACTCACCACAGTATTTCCATTTGCATTTTACTGTTTATTTTCTCCAGAGCATAACCCAGGCTTAGTGCGCTTCACATTCTTTCAATTCACACACCAGTCTCTGCAATGCAGGACACCCTTCTCTTTCTTCTCCATTACCTCTGAGTCTTCAAATAAGTGCTAGTGTGGATCGCACTACAGAGATGGAGTCCTTATTGTCGCATGCATTGTAATGAAGGCTTCTACAGTTTACAGCAGAACAGCAGTCCCTACACACCTCTGCCACAGAAATTGCTCTAATTTCGTCTTCCTAGATGCTCCAGGGCTTTGTCCTTACAGAAGTAACATTGTTACTCCAGGACTTTCAAGCATGTTTAAACTCAGAATAAATATGCATGCCCAGACCCTGTAAAGACACAGACAAGTGTGAATGTTTCACTACTTGTTCTGCTAGTGCACATGCAAGAACAAGACTCACTGGTGTCAGAGCAGTCAATACTGGGACTGCCAATGCCAAGAAAAGACCACACCAAGGCTGCCAAGAATATCAAAATACAAGAAGGCTTGAAATCAAGCCTTCATCAGAACAAGTAAAACCACAACAGCAGCTTTCCCCAGCACTGAGGCAGACATCCTCTCTGCTGATAAAGTCCTCCTTGCCTGATATTTGAAGGGTTTTGAGGAAGCACTGGGTAGTACTAACTTGTCTTGCCTTATCCTAGTCATCATCCTCTGTATCCAAGTTGATCTGTATGGGCTGGTGAACTATGCAGCTTGAGCAAAGCGGCCCTTTTGGCTCCTGAAAGGGACGGATTTGTGGAGTGGGGCATCCTGCAGGCAGGAGCAGACCAGTCTGCTAAGAGCAGGATGAGTAGGAGGTCTGCCAACAAGGCATGTGGCGGGGCAGGCAGGCAGGGGCTCAGTACGGAGATCCCTACCAGAAACTGTGAAACGGGTTAAAGGAGGAATGAAACATGCTTCTCTCTATGCTACAGATAGTAAGGTAGCAGTGGGTGGCTACAACCACTTTGGTTTTTATGCTATTCTCAGGGAACGCAGCAAAACGTAAGTTTTTGCATGACACTGGGACATTACTGCCCCAAAGTACCTGCTTTCTCATACACACACAGGGACATGTGCATGTGCGGGTAGATTTCCACTGTCATGTTCAGAAAGAAACACAGATTAGCATTATTAATTATATTATCATGTTAATAGCTATAAAATGTGGTGGATTTATCAGGAAACCGCTGTCCTGTCTTCGTGTGAATGCGTAACCAATAGTCTGTGCCTAGAAAAGTTTGCCTGTCAGTATATAAACAAAAAAGACCCAGAAAAAAATAAACCAAATGGAGGAACACAGATTGACAGTAAGACTGTGAAATGTGCTTAATCAGCATATTATTTATGTCATCATCTCATTCTGTAACTTACTACCGTGTAAAATCGTATCTCTGTTTTTGAGACTATAATTAGTGCCCCTTTAACGGGTTGTAGAAATAACTGCAACTTCAAGGATGCAACAAATGGCAAAAAAGCTGCTAAACACTGGAGCAAACTGGACGCTATTTTTAAACAAATGCTCCTGACTCTTCAACTAATGGAAAACAAACAAAACCCAAAACACTGAGCATCTTTAAAGATGTAACCACTTTTATTCTAATTACACTGAAAGTCTGGCAAGCTGAGTCAAACGCACTTCAGTAATCCCCAAATGGATTCCTTCAGTTACATTTCAGTAACCTCCAAGCAGATACCTTTAGTTACTTGAAAAAAAAAGGAAATATTTTATGATAATGTATTGTTTTTTCAGATTAAGAACAATTTTAACCTTAGGATTGCTAGTTAGTCTCAAAATAGCATCAATTACGCTGAAAATTTTATTAACACAGAAGAAATAGGAGGTTTTATCACTCAAAATTAGTGGCTGCTGCTAAGATTTCCGAAAGCTACACAAGACATCGGGGATTCCCCAGAAAGCCGTTTTAACCAAACCGAGCTGAAATCATTTGTAACTTCAGTGCTTTGTTCTACACCCAGAGGCCTGAAACTCAGACCCATCTCACAAGAGAGGTTCCAGCCTTGTGAGAAGGCTAAGGGAAACCTCACTGATGCCACCGAGAGCCTGGTGGGGACACACAGAGAGGACAGAGCCAGGCTCCTCCCAGAGATGCACAGCAGCAGGACTGGAGCCAGTGGACACAAGTCGAAACAAGGAAAATCCCAGTCAAACATCAGGAAAAATGCTGTGCCACGAAGGTGGCAAGACACTGGGACAGGCTCCTCAGGGAGGCTGTGCAGTCTCCATCCTTGGGGAAGGCCCCGAGCAACCTGCATAAAACCGGCTCTGCTCTGGGAAGGGGCTGGACCTGACGGCCTCCAGCTGTCCCTTCCAACCTAAACGGTCTACGATTCTGTTCACAGCATGTCACACTAGGGAAAAGAAACGAAGAGAAATAAACAACTTACCAGCCAGCTGGGCATTTTAAGGAAAATGAAAGGGCCCTTACCTGAAAAACATAACCGAAAGCAAAACCTTAATAATTCATCAAAATCACCAGGCTAATGAATTGTAGTAACTCCTGGTACATAAATAACACACGCAATTATGCATTCATGACATTGTAAACATTTCCCCCAATATGCTCATACTCTGTAAAAGATAAGCTATAGCTATGCTGGAACGCATACCAGGGGTCTCTCCGTGTTTACACCTCCTGCGGCTTATGCCCGCAGCTCAGAGAAAATAACTTTGCCATCTGTAGGCTCTGTGACCTGAACATTTTTATACTCACTTCGTTACTATTTCAATTTCATCGGACACGTGCCAACATTTCTTGTAGACAATTTCACCTTCAATCCCTGCTGAGGATCTGTCCACTAATGACCATAATGAAACATGCTTTGTGTGAGAGCCTGTTCATTTATTTTCATTCCCGTGAGTGCCTTCAGAGACCAGTGTTGCAATCACGGCTACTTACTATTTAATTCCCAGCCAAATTTATGGCCAAATTGAAAAATGGATGCAGGCTGCCTGACGCAGGATGCTTTTGTCTGAAGTGTCCTCATGGAATCATTACACTTGCATTAATCTTTAATCTGCAATTAAACAATCAGTTCTATGTAAAAGATAGCTGCAAACAGATCTCCTGAATGTGTACTAGACAATATATCTTAATGGGAGTGTGCCTGCCGTGGAGGGTCTGAGGGAAGAAAAGTCAGCAATTAGGACAGCATCCATCATCACTGGGCCCCGGGTCAGCGAAAGGTTAGGGGAGAACCGAACCCCCCCGAGGTGCCGAGCATCCATGCGCTACCTGCCCTGCTCCAGGGCTGCGCCTGCAGCGCTGGGGAACGCGGAGAGAAAAGCCAGGTGGGGGTGGGCAAGGAGATACAATGGATTAAGGCATGGCTTCGCTGATAAATCTGTCTTGGCAGAAAGTGCAACCTGCTTTGAATCTGTTTCTTTCCAATTAAGAGCCCTGCTTCCAGCTCCGGCAGATGCTTAATTGGAGACTGAGGCTGCCAGGCAGGCACCAGCGCCACGATCATTAACAGGTAGTTTGAAGCCATTAAGGTGCTCCTGCTTGTCAATTCCCCTCTCATATAGCACTGACATAAACAAATGCATCTTCTTCCTCATGGCAGCCAGCTCACCTCGCAGGGAGAGGTGCACACATGTGTGCTGAAAACTCGCCTTCGGTTCCTGGGACTGTGAAGTTATTAAATTAGCACCCAAGGCGTCGGACTCATTGGGGAATACAAAGGGCCTTCCTGCCTGGTGTCGGTGTAATATTAGAGTGGTACCAAATGGCTTCAACAATAGGTAAGCAGAAGGGCATCTGTTTCAGATTTTACTAAAATTGCATAATTAGATCTTGGTAAGAGATCCGTCTGCTCACGTGTGCTTTTATCAAATGCTCTTCCCTGATCCAAATAAGGAACCAGCTCTCAGACCTCTGTGGACACCGTTTCCGATGCAAATGTGGGCGCTACCTTAAGAAACTCTACACCTGTGCAGAGCCTTCTGTATGAATAGATGACTGCGCCAATACACCAGGCTCTTAATTACAAACATGGAGAAACAAAACTACGATGACACCCGTGAACCCTGCCTTATTACGAGACATTCCTCCCTTGCAAGTTTTAGTCTTAATAATTCACTCACTGGTTTAGCAAAAAAAAAAAGTCACAGGCATTCGTGGCAAGCAATGAGATTCATTTTTTTTTCCTCTTACAAGGGTATCCTGACAAAAATTCACAACTGTCCCATTTAATGATGTAAAGAACTCACTACCATGTAGCATTTGTGGCTTACAAATCAGCCGATCTTGACAAACATACACTAATTAAGGGCAAGGAAGCAAAAGGCATTTATCGATTGCAAGGTCTGAAGCACCAGAAAACTGATTAAATATATGTTGTTAAGGAGTTAATAAATGATTTAACTCTGCTATGCCATGCTCTACGTACACCCAGGGCTATGGTAGCTAAATGGCAATTCAATGCTACAGTCTTCCATTATTTCCAGTGGGCTAATAAGACAAGCAATTAGACTGTTGTCTTCCCTTCAAACCACAGCATTAACGCACTCAGTTTTGCAAAGGAAGAAATGATACCCAGCAGGTGGGGACAAAACTACCATATATAAAATGTTTTGCAAAAAGAAGACCCATTCATTTAAAATAGTTGTAAGAGATGTCTCAGTCGGCTGCTACATAAAAACAGCTGCAGTGGTCACAGAAACTTCATAGCTGTGGTCCACCGGTAGGGAGAAGAGTCCTACATAAACGTGCAGCCTTTTTAATGGATTCTGTCCGTAAGGTAATACAGAGCACCAACCGACTACGACGGCTGTAAAATGATTAACCGAGATCCCTCTTTTCCGACAAATCGACTCTTTAACAACACGCTGCTCATGGTTCAAGGTGTAGGATCATCCTGACACAGAAAACCTAGGGCCAGATGCCCTTAGCCAAGTTTCAGATGGGAAACGTACAGAGCTGTCTTCTATAAGGTCACATAGATGCTCACGTGTGTGCTCCCTGCCCCAGACGCTTCCCGGGCAAGCGGGGAAGAGGGCAGCCATAGCACACTGCACCCACACACCCAGGGCAGGCAGCGGTCCCTGCCCGAGGAGCTTGCTGCCACATCTGGCTGCAAGATGATCTCCTGGACAGGAGATCACAGGGCTTCCTATGAGCCACGGGATGGGACTGTCTGGGGCTTGGTCACCCTCCTGCCTGTCACTGGCTCTAGGCCATGAACAGTTTGGTCAGACAAAAGCCAGAGTCCTCAAGTTCTGCCCTATCAGAAGAACTTGCTTCTCAGGTTGAATAAGCATAATCATATAAACGAAGCCATATATTTACTACTTTCCAGTTTCCTTTCTACCTCCGACTGATGCTATACTGCACTTTTCCTCATCACGCTTCTATGCTGCTTTACAGAATACCAAATGAAGATACAGCTTTCACTAAAATTTAAAACACTGTCCATTTTTTCCTTTGCTTCTATAATCTCTGCAATTGCAGAAAGGGATCAGAGAACGGAAGGATGTTTTGCAAGTTCCCTATGAAGTAAAAATCATCATCTCTCCTCTGCTTTTTCTCCTTCCTCACACATACACATGAGCACAGCACACACATGATGTAAAATCATTGAAAAACAGGCCTGGACAGACCTCAGATGATCACCTAATCCACCCCTGTCTCAAGGATTTACCTGAGAGGAGTTTATTTAATCTGTTCTCAAACCCTGCTACTAACGGATGCCTACTAGCAACTCCAAGCCATCCTTCTTACTCTTGTAAGGTTTTTCTTGGACTCAAGCCCAAACATATATTGTTGCAGGTTAAGAATGTTATTTATTGTCTCACTCTTCACAGGCATGGAGAAGAGATGCTCCTATATGTACCTTTAAAAAACAGACCTCTCCCATCCCTAAGGATAATAAACCTCAAGTTTCACTTTCATGCCAACCCTTAGGTGTGACTTCAGCCCTATAATTCTCAGTTACTTGCATACTGATTCTCTCTTTCTCCCTCCCCTGTTTCCCCCCTCACATAAATTATGAAGCTTTACACACTGAGCCATGCTGCATATCCTTAGCAATAATGGGCTTGCTCCAAGAGTACTCCGCTATTTTGACAATGCCAAATTTAAAGCAGAGCATGTGCTGCTTTGCATCTGTCAGTCACACAGCGCTCTCCTTCGAAGCCTATCAATAAGCATGAAGTGACGGGTGGTCATCCGAGCAACGCTTTGTGCTTCCACATTCAGCTCAGCAGTCGACACAATTTTAACCAGGGAGCTGCAAGGATAAGGAGAAAAAAGATTTCTTCCAATCACGTTAAAATGTTTCAAGTGGCCCATTTTCGCTTTCTGTACACTCCTGAAAGATGACTAGGAGTCAATGTGAGAGATTAAGCTCTGTTGGCGGTGTAGTGTATTCATAATATATTAATAAGCAAGAATGCCTCAATTTTGGTTTGACACTGGCAATAGAGTAAACTACAAAAGGACATTCACACAGAGGTGAGAATGAAAACTGAAGGTAGTGACAATGGATTACCCTCCAGTAGTAGAGGACCTTGGAAAATGGTAAGAATGATGTTTTATTTGCAAAAATACTGTAAACCAGTTATCGCTCCACAAATCTCCAAAATGAAAAACCGCCTCCATGCATTTAGCATTTTAAGCTCTAGGAGAGTCCCAGTAAAGCCTGTGAGTAAGCTACAGAAATGGAAAGAAAGAGGTGATGTGCTGTTCAGACATAATCTCACAGCTTTGTTATGTTGTTATAGTTATATTCGCATTTTGGTGACAGCAGGACGCCCTGTCAGGAATCGCAGCCCCACTGCACCGAACCGTTGTACAACTGGAATTTCCTCCCGAGCCAGCTTACCAGCAGGTTAAGCCTCTTCAGATAAATGAGTTGATCCTATCTAGCCATTAATACTTTAAATAAACACTCCTTCCTCTCTGAGGGCAAACGTTCTACCCCTGAACACACTTTCAGAAATGATGCATAATTGTATTTATTTAATTGGAAATAAATCTACACACAGTACAGGCTTTTAAAGGCAGAAAGCATACGCCATGTCACAGCTCACGTGAATAATGGCAACTGGAAGTCAGGCTCCTCAGACTCCAGCCAATAACCTTCTGACACCGTGATGGATTGGAAAGTCAGTATCTCAGTGGGGGAAAATGTTTTGTCAATTAAGAACTTCCTTTTATTACTTCTGGAAACAGAAATTGTGAAGTCAGGTTTTTAACCGAAACGCTTCCTACTAATGAACGAAGTTTTTGCTGAGCTATGTCAAAGCCAAAAGGTTTCTTGAAGGATTGGGACAGCTCAGATTTTTCTGGTTGCTTTGTTATTATTTCCTTACTGTGCTCCCAGTTGGGACTGGGAGACTGAGTGGAATGAAATTATATGCAAGATGCACTTGCAAAAATCTGAAGATGTAACAGTATTACAAAACACTGGCTTAAAGCATATTCTGTTTTCTTACAGAGGCTTCTGATTTCCTTTACAAGACACTGAAATTCTACAGCCATAACCTCCTTTAAGTATTTCTATGGGCTGATCAAATACCTACCAAACTTCTAAACTGATTTCGCTTGGACTCGGATCATATCTTACATGTATTATCTGAATGTCCAAAACTTATCTACATGCTTACTGACAAAAAAGAAAAACAAACAAAACCCCAACCCCCAAAAAAACGTTGCTCTTCTGTATCTTTATTTCACAACCACAAGAGAAGTGGAGAAAATTAACTCACTTTTATAGCAGCAATAACAAAACATGATCACACAACAGTAAAACCTGAAGCAGAAAATGCTGTGATCCCCAAGTCAGTGAAGGATTGGCCATTGCTATAGGTTGCCCACACAGTGATGGAGCCCTTGCCAATGCAAACCTTGGCCGTTCCATCAGGCTGGGCAAACATGTTCCTGTCTTACATGCTGCTGGGAATTGTTCACAATCACTGGCTTTCTTAGGAATGATGACAACCCCAGACTTCTTAGGTCTGAGGCTCTAAATTCTTTTTAGCTCTTTTCAAGTGTGATTCTCTTACCTCTCAACTTCCATTGACTTTCTTCGTAATTTCTCAGAAATATTTCAGCAAGGAAGTACCCCAAACAGAACAAGAGATTAAAGCCTTCTTACAAGGGTTACACAGGTGCTTTGCTGATCTTTACCACCTTTCTACCTTCTGACACTAAGCAGAAACATTTTCTATACTGCCACTAGCTATTATTGGCTAGTGGAAATACAGAGCATGTAAACATATATGAACCACAGACACATAAAAAGTGCAATACGCATGAGTTCAGGCCACTTAATGTCAAGGAGAAATGAACAGAGAAATAAACACTAGGAAGGAAAAAGGACACTAAAGAAGGCAAAGGTTATTTATTAAATCAAGGATGTTCTTGGCTTCTATGTCTGGGGATCAAGACCACGCGTTGTAAATGGATGCTAATTCTGCAACTAACATCGAGATATATTGTACAAGTCCTCTATGTCCTGTGGTTTTTTGCATTGCAAAAGCAGATGATACAGGTCATGGATCTGGTGGTAAATCATAACGTGCATTGAAGCTGAAGCCTGCAGTTGTCTCTGGCTCATGGATTTTTATATTCTTTGCTTGTGCTAGGCTAAAGATTGAAATATGCTTTACCTATGTGATCTCTCTCTGTCATTAAAAGTAACAGATTTTTTTTCCCTAGGGAATGAAGTATGAATAACAAAACATAGTACAAAATGCATCCATTTATATTTCACTGGAAAACATTGTGAATGAAAGTGAAGACAAAAAAAAAAAAAAAAAGACGCAAGGAAATCTCTGACTAGCACTAACATTTTATACTGCATCTTCAAGAAAGTCACCTACAGGCATTACCTTTGCATAGAAGGTATCACTAATTACCACGCATTTTCTTTGGCGTTTGCATGAAAAAAGTTAGTCACAAAATGCAAACAGGAAGGCATGACACATAGCATGATGTTGGCTCTGTCTTGTATTTTTTTCTTTACTTATCACTCACCAAAACTCAAAGAAACCTATTTTAGTGATCCCGCCATAACTTCCCTCAAGAAAAAAAAAAGCGAGGGATGCTCGGCTCACTATTCGCTAGGCTTCCTTTTTTTCTGCAAAATTTGAAACTTCCTAACAACCTTTCCCCCCTTACAGTCTACTGTCACCCTTAGATGTCACTGAATCAATACTAATAATATTTGTAGCTGGCTATGACACTCAGCCACCAGAAGCAAAGCTATTTGGCACTGTAATGCAAATGACTGCATTTATCAAATGAGCTTTGTTAGTTATTCATTGTGTTCCTTATCGTTCCTTCCCCAAACCCCAGTGCCTCTGCAGTGCGCACGGAGGTGTGTCCGCGGCAGCATCCCCACTGCAAAACCCACCCTTATCAGGCAGAGCAGGGTGCTGCGGGAGTGACCTGCCAAGTCACCGCGTCCCCTCTCCTCTCCCTCACCCTTTTGTGCCCCGCACCGCTCTTTGTCCTCATCCACAGGATCTGTCTCCCCCTGCTCTGCTCACCGCGCGAGACCCTCTCCCACAGCTGGAAGAATGATTTGCAATGAAAGGGACTCTCGAGAGATCTGCGATTCCCTCCTCCTTCTACCCCATCTCCTCATTTTGCTCTGAAATCGACTGCTCCGACCAACCTTCTACAGGGACCGGCTTTTAAAAACAACCACGGCAACAAAACAGCCCAAGCCATCGTGCGTATCTCAGCAGCCCAGCAGGCCTGCCCAGACAGAAAACAGTATTGACAAGTTTCGAAAGGGACAGACGCCGACTCTGATGCAGGCAGGCACTCGGGGCTTTTTTTTCATTAAATCTTTCACTGCTTAACACAGTTCAACATATCATTCTGCACCTCCAGAGAAAAGCTTTTGGGGGCTAGAGCCAGAGATTAATCCCTCTGTAATTTCTACTGCTGCTGGCGGTACTAACTGCCAAGGGATTTTGGTGAGAGATAATGGCACTGTTAGCTTGTAACCTAGGTGTAAAAATGGTCTTAATAAAACCAGGATGGTTGAGGCCCCATCAATAACCGCCACACACCAGTTTTATTGGATCACGGAATCACGGACGTAATAGATGCAATCCACTTGATGTGATACAGGAGGCTCATCCCAATATGGTAATTAATAGAGGTTGGGGAGCTACTCAAAAAATTGTCTACCAGTACGGTGAAGCATCCAGGACAATCCAGTCAGTTTAACCTCCAAAGCAAATGTCAAGATGTAAAAAGAGCTTTAGTGAGAGGACTGGTCTGGATCTTTCTTCAGTGAAAATGCAATTAAACAGGGTATAAAAACTGTGTATAATTAAACCAATTTGGAATGATTCTGTCAGATATTCCATAATTAATGTTTGTATAAGAACAGATTTTCTGTTTTGCAGGAATCAGCAGATAATCAGCAGTTGATTGTTAACCTGCAAATATGCTGATCCAAGCATAATTATTTTTACACATGTACCTACCCTTCCACGAAAACATAAGCGAGAGACATTTCCTTTACCCGAAGAACTGCTGTAACATCATGAGGAATAATTACCAAACAACCCCAACTGTATTTTTTCTGTTTATCTTCAGCAGAGTTGTTATTCTTTTTTTTTTTTTTTTTTGGGGGGGGGGGGAGGAAGAGTTGAATAGGGTGGAAGCCCTCATTTCAGATTCTTGGCACCCTACATGGCCTTGGGCAACATTTTTTTTTATACCTTTGCTTCCTGTACTTCCTTCTCTCAAATCAAGATTATTCTATTAGACTGATAGGTACTTTGATACTATGGTTAGGGTAATAGACCTAGAACAGTACTATTAAACACCCTGTGCAATGTACCCGTAGGTACTTCATGAACTAAGTGCAAGGTTCCTGTAAATCCTCTTTGGAAAAAGGAGAGTAAGTAAAGATTTGTGCAAGTTAAAGACTAAAAGAGGAACAGAATATTAGGAATGCATCAGTGTAACAAAGAAAAATAGCAGATATTTAACACAATGAGACAGTTTTCATTGGAAACTCTCATACTTCTGGTCATCTCTTCTCTCCAATTGTCATGAGCCCCCTGACCTTCCCGAATCTTCAATTTTGTTCTGCACTAAAGGAGCAATAGTGCTCATCAATGGGTAATTAAAATTATTAACATATTCATTGTTTATACTGACTCCTAGTAAACTTACCTGTGAATTTTCTACATTTCAAGTGAAGATTTTAGAAATACAATAGGTCAGAAATAATGAGCTGATTGTGAGGTTTGCTATGCACCTTTGAAAAGGGGCCTTGAAATGGTAACAGTCAGAAGAATGAGAATTTCCAACCAACTTTGTTGCTTATTTCCTTAAACCTCACTGCTCATCTGATCCCGTGAAAGTGGCTGGACTGATGAGCAAGTCATCATGGCCAAGATGGTTAAGAATTCTGCCACATCAGAATAATTTAGATGCAGCTCTTCATCTCTTTCATTCTTCACAGGGTTGAACAATCAATAGTAAGGAATAAGTCATCAGTTTCCAAAAGCTGCTCCTAGACTTTGATCCTCTGCTGCTCCTAGACTCCTCGCCTCACCTCTGTGCCTGGGAACACCATGGAACAGATCCTCCTAGAAGCTAGGCTGAGGCGCATGGAGGACAGGGAGGTGATTCCAGATAGCCAGCATGGCTTCACCGAGGGCAAGTCCTGCCTGACCAAACTAGTGGCCTTCTATGATGGAGTGACTGCATCAGTGGACAAGGGAAGAGTTACAGATGTCATCTGTCTGGACTTCTGTAAGGCCTTTGACACAGTCTCCCTCAAGATCTTTCTCTCTAAATTGGAGAGATATGGATTTGATGGATGGACTCTTTAGTAGATAAGGAATTGGCTGGATGCTTGCATCCAGAGGGTAGTGGCCAATAGCCCAAAGTCTGGATGGAGATCAGTGATGACTGGTGACCCTCAGGGGTCCATACTGGGACTAGTACTATTTAATATCTTCATCAATGACATCAATAACCATTGATGGCCTTTCAGTACTTAAAGGGGGCTTACAAGAAAGATGGGGACAGACATTTTAGCAGGGCCTGTACCAATAGGTTTTTAAACTAAAAGAGGGTAGATTCAGACTTGATATAAGAAAGGAATTTTTTATGATGAGGTTGGTGAAATCCTGGAACAGGTTGCGCAGAGAGGTGGTAAATGTCCCACCCCTGGAAACATTCAAGGTCAGGTTGGACAGGGCTCTGAGCCACCTGATCTAGTTGAAGATGTCCCCACCTACTGCAGGGGGGTTGGACTAGATAACCTTCAAAGGTCCCTTCCAACCCAAACTATTCTATGATTCTATGATAATATCTATTGTTATTATCACGTTTGTTCCCATTTAAAATCTTATCTTATTTTGGTTAGGAGAGCAGTTCTAATGTAGCAGAGAATCCAGGTGTTTACAGTAATAATAAAAGAAGATAGCCCTTAAGTCACGCCTGTGTTATGCTATGTATTTTTAGTAACTCTCACTTACACAATTTCTTTCCTCTCCCTCATCTTACTCCCATCATGTAAAATTCACCACCGAGTATAAGGCCATCCACAGCTCAGACAATTTCTCATGCTTTTTCTCTAGGACTGGTAGACCATTACCAGAAAAAAGTGCCAAATGCCTGCTGACACCTTTAGTCAGCTGCCAGGAGTTGGAGATGTAATACGCTTCATCCCTACAGGTGACTTGCTCAGGTGTATCTCAAAGATACCACTTTCCACTTAGACTTGGTTGGCTCCATCTAACAGGGTTTAAGACTGAAGGGTCTATAGAACACTAAGAAAATTGCTGAAACTGCATGAAATTCAGTTGCGACAAATACCTAACTCTTGATTGGGCCTTTGAAAATCCTGGACAAAATTTTGAAAGCAGGAAAATCAACAGTACAGGGAGTAGAGGACCACATGGAACTTACTCTATTCAAAGACCAACAACACAACATAATCTGCATCTCTATAAAAAAGACTGAGTAGAACAAACTACTCATCAAACTATACAATATTTATCATGTCTGTAGTGTGTCTAGTGGCTTACCTAACAGTGCCCTCTACACAAAACATCACCGCTGGTGAAATATCTAGCAAAAAGGATGTGTGATTTACAGCCCTGGTATGCTGAATTAGTGAATGACACAGAAAAAATAATCTAGCTGCACAATTCTTACCCTTAAAAGGAGATAGAAATGTATCATAGTGCAGAAAAATCTAAAGGTATACTTACAGAAATGGGAAGTAAAAAGCTGAAGCATTAGGTATTCTATTAGCAGAGGGAAAAATCTTTCAATTGGCCACAAACTCCATAGCACAGAAGATTAAATTTTAGTAGAAAATTATCAAATCAGCAGAAAATAAAATTGATCGCTCCCATGCATACTGCAAAAGCAATATTTTACTGAGAAGACTGAATACCTCAAATACAACATAAAAGCTTGCCATAATGACAGATAGTTCTATTACAAAAGGTACTGAGTGCATAATTAACCACTGCTAATACCTATCTGAATATTTGAAACGAAGAAAAATTTATTCAAGTGGGATATAAACTATTCATCAAAGCTGCAAAAAAAAATATAAATGAAATTGCTGCAGTGAAAACATGCACTAGTCAGGCTATGTTTATGATTCCCTGACAGAAGATGTATAAATAGGAAAAATTTACCACTCATTCACTAGGGGCTAATGAAGCAGAACTAAGATCACACGCACACCATCACTCAAGTGCAGGACATTTGCAACTTCTCAATTTTATATGGAACTGCCTGTTCAAGTCACATATTCTGCAACAAAGGTCATTTTTTTTGTTTCAGTCTAAACAGTAAACTGTAATTGGCTCGGAAGTTTCATTTTTCTTAAGCTGATGTTAATTTAATGAGTATTCTCTCCACATTCCTGGATATAGGTGATGAAGGACTTTGCTTTCCAAGTTCCCCAGTATCAATCAGTTACATATAGCAAGGCATAAAAAGTAATATTTTATTGAAGTTCCCTGCTCTGTAAAATGATTTATACTCTTGGATAAACAGCCACAACTGTAAGCTTTGGAGTTTTTTTATAACAGTTCACAGAAATGAATAGTACTGATGGCATTTCCATACTATCCAAGCTATTGCAACAACTTAGCTGCAAATGTGGAAACAGCTAAGTATCCATAATTTAAGAAAATTCTTCTTAGAGCTGAAACATTTGTAAAGGATAATCAGAAGTTTATACTCTGTAGACAGGTGCAAGTAAGGTCTAAATTCTCAAACAACGGCAAGTTTCCAATCTCTGAATGTTCATTTAGAGTAACGCAAGCTGCATTACTTTGTCAGCCAATAGAGGCATATGGACAATATTCCTGAATATACTCTCAGCTCTGAAAGCTGTAACATTTGCCACTCGCAAGTGTAAACATATTTATGAATTTTTAGCATCATCTTATTCTGACAACTTTATTTATCTGCATCACGTAGTATTTTCTAGAAGCTGTTTGTGAATGAAAAATAAATTATTGCTCTTCTCACAGAGATTTGAAGTATTTCCCAGGAATTTACTTTCGCAGAGGTCCTAGCAAAAAGGCTGCCCTGTAATTTTAGTCAGTGGATTATCCCTAATACATTGTTTTCTTCCTAATTTATTTACACAGCCTATAATGCACTTAACAAAGATCTTGTGTGTCAGGTGCTCTGTGAATGTTAAACAGATTAAAAACTACAGGCCTGTTTCTAAGAATAGGAAACAAGCAGTACCTTGTGCTTCCAGCAGCATACTAGGAAAATACCCTCTGGAGATGAATTCTGCCTCTGCTCTCCAAATGGGCCCAATGTAATGCCAATCTACAGGAAGCACGATTTTTCCGGCTGTAAATACAAACCTCCACTTCACTTAAAGTATAGAAGCATCCTTACTGAAAGGTTTAATTCTGCATATTGTTTTCCGTAAGCACACTTCTACAGATGGCCTGAAATAACAAACGGAAAAATATCTTGCAGCACCTGAAACTTTGGCCGTGTATCTTTAACCTCACTCTGCCTACCATTACCTACCTGGAAAGGGACGACCAATACAGCCCCGTTCTACAAATGCAACCATGAGACTAGCTTGCTTAGGGATCACCCTCAGATCCCATGAAAAAAGCTGTGAGAGCACTGTGGTGTTACCCCGACCGCTGGCACATCCTGCTCAGCAGAGGCCAGGGCGATCCACTCTCCCTTCTGCCCAGGCTGAACAAAACCCATGCCAGCACGGGGAGGCAAGGCAAAGCTCCCTGGGGCAAGGATGCATTCGCTTCTCTGATAGCAAAGGAAAAGACATAGCCATCCTCTAGAAAAAAACAGCCTACCACAGAAACAATATTCACGGTATTTTAACCGCGGACAGTAACGTTTTACTCCACATTGCTGTACATATTAGTAATGCCAGTGCAATCTGTATTATTCAAATGACTATACACATGCTGTGGAGTGGAAAGCAAGCTAGTCAATCAGAATTCAATGCTTACTAGTACTGAGCACATCCCTACCATACACATAAAATCTCTCACTAGAGGCAGAAAAAAAGGAACTATAAAAGATGTTTTGGTTGAAATGGTTTGAGGAGCCATCTCTCAACACTTTGTACACCTGGCACATTTCATTGTAGATGAATTTGCAAATAAATCTAGAATGGCTCAAATCTTTCATTCTTTCCTGTCTTATAGTTGTTGCTGAGGTACAAGCAGTAACACCTATGATACTTTATAATTTTGTTTCACCAATGAACAAAGATTGATATGGTAGTCAGAGAATCAAATTAGAAGAAAGAGGCAGGAGTAAATATCCTGTCAGTGTTGTACAGTGTTCCTGTGCAATAAAAGGAAATCCAATTTTCTCATCCCTCCTCTTGCATCCAGATTTTCCTCACTACAATAAAAAGCTAAGCATTTCTCAGTGTCTTCCAAATCAAAAACATGGAAACAACAGCTTTGCTGAAAATCTGTAACCCAAGGCTTAGAGTAGCTTCCAACTAAAGTCTCCTGAGGTATGGGGAGGTGGGAGGCTGAGACCTATCCCTTCTCAAGTCACGCTGAAATTAACAGCACTATTATTTAAATGATGACCTTTCCTCAGAGCACTAAGAAGTGGTTTTGCTTGGCAACAGAATTTATTTGTTGGGACCTATTCCCAGCAGCTGCCGCAGTCATTGCAATCGAGAAGGGTAAGCGGCGATTTCTATCCCACCTCCACCTTTTTCATATCCCACTGAACACATATGCATGGAAAAGAATTACCATTACAGGGGTGCAAATGTCAAAGCATCAGCTATCTGTTGCATACTTTTGTCCTAAATAAAAGAAAGGGTGAATTCTGCCACTATTCCCCCTTCCCCAAGTCATCTTAGCACAGAGTAAGGGTTGCAATAAACCCCTGCACATAAAGTTTATGCCCCTGTTTACCCTGAGGTTACTTGTTCAAGTGCCTCTAATGTGAAGGGTGACAATGTGCTTGAATAGTCCAGAGCTGTCCTGCATGAGCAGGACTTGACTAAAGATTCATTGCATTTTTGCCTAACTTCCACTCAGTTCACGAGTTAATTATGTGTAAGAATGTTCCTTTAAAATAATGAATCCACTCTCAGCTGGAGGTCAAGTAAGCATCTAAAGAGAGCCGGGAAGCTCATAAAGAAATTACTAAATTAAGGTTCTTAAAGTCTTATTTGCCTATTTTAATCTTAATCAAGCTCCTCTTCACAAATTATAGATGTGAGCAATTGTCTTTAAAATACAGATAAATAATAACCCAAGTGAATCACCGCCAATGTGAGAATATTACCCACTTCAAAACACACCATCTCCAGTCTGAGAAAAATGTTGGACAAAGCAACAGGCCTCGATGCCTATCAGAAATCTTAAATAATTATAGGTAATGTTGTAGGAAACAATCTTTCAAGACTCGGAGCTCTATGCAGCATTTCCCAGTCCCCAGGCCAAACACGCTTTGGGAACTTCAGATAGAGCACCAACTGAGCCTAAATTGCCAAGACAAAGCATTAATTTTAAGGCAAAGTCTAAGAAGCCCAAATTCCTGCCACAGAGTTTTACAAAACCAAAACATATTTGAGCTTTGCATGGAAATAAACTTTAATGCATACTAGTACCACTAGGGAAGTGAACAGCTGCATTCAGCATTTGCTGAAGTCTCTGCAAGAACATCAGGACGCCTAAAGGGACCCATTAAGTTGCATTTTTGGGGCATGCAAGTGCCTATGGTGAAAGCCCAAATTTGAAAAAAAATTACAGTTGCATTACCATGCACAAATGGGAAAGAATGGTTTGCTGCTGTATCAGCAAGGCTGTCATTTAAGCTATAAATAATCAGACATACTGATCACCTTGGAGCCTTCACTTTTACTTTTCCTCTGTGTTTTGTCTTTGGTTGTCAGAAAATATGACATCTATCCTCTCCATTCAGCTGGCTAATGGCCCTCATCTAACTCTGAAACATTGGACTAGCACTTTGGGAAACCATCTGTATCCATAAAATAAAGATAAAGCCAATACTACAAAGGCTCTTGTATTTCTAGTCTCCCATTAATTGCCCTGAAGATCTTAGCATAAGGTGAGGAAGCACTTACTGCCAAGCAGAACCTTGTGACATCTTACACAAGTGCTCTGCCAGGGCACAGGAGCTGTGGCTGAGCAAAGCCCTGCGGGTCCTTCCTCAGAGGAAAGGCCTGGGCTTGTCAAACATGCCTCCATCCTTCCCCGAGAGGGTACTCAGGCATACTAGCAATATCTCATGGGCAAGATTACCAGAGGCAGCTGATACATCTAAAAGAGTCTGTTTGTTCAGTTATTGTCGCAAAATTAAAGGAGAAAATATTGACATAAACTTACTGCTCTCAATATAATATCAAAATAACAAAATAAGGGATCTACTGCTAATAAGAATTAATAAAAGTTAAGTAATACAGTTAAAACCAGAAATAACTGTTCAATTTACTCTAGTAGCAGTAGAGTCTCATTTGCTCTTTCAAAGGCATAATCAGTTGAAGGGCACATTTTTCTTCTCTTTGTTCTTTCCCATCAATTTTAATGGGTGCAGAACATCAGTCACATGAAATGTAATGGGACAAGAAGATGGATGAGTACATTTGAAGCTACTAGTCACAGGACAGAAAACATCCTGACAAAGTGACACTGGCAGCACAGGGTTCAACAATAGAGCCTGGACAATATTTAGTAAGTGAAACTACAGTGCTACACGATTTGGTATTCTCACTGGGCAAAATCCCTCCCCTGTCACTATTCATCATGTTCCCACAGGTCAGACTTTCAAAGACATTCTCCTACTGAACATGACCAAATGACATTTTTAATTCAAGGAAATACGTAAGTCTGGGGACAAAGAGGTCATTTGGAGATAAATGGGAACAACCTCCTGTATTAGGAACTTAAAACTACTTCATCAAGAAGATTTTAAATGGTTTAGTAAGATACACACGTAAGTTTTGAAATATATTATTCCCATAGGAGTGAGGAGACTTTATATCTATGCTGAACTTATTGACAGCAACAGGACTCCACTAATGATGAACAAGTAGCAAACCCCTCCTACTTTTATTAGTGCCTGAAGAAAGCAATACCAATAAATTCATATTTATAAATTGCTCCATTTTAAAAAGCCTCTAATTTGCACAAAAAAATAAAATACGTGAGTAAAAAAGCAATTTGCCCCATTAGTTATCTGCAAAGAGGTTCTGGGGAAATTGCAAAGAAAGCTCCTATCAAAGCTAACCATTAGTGTACAGCAAAGGAAAAAACAGTCTTCCAACAAACCGAACCAAACCCTTTCTGGACTTCAAGGAAGCGTGGGACTCCAGAGCTGTTGGGAAATGCAGGCAGATCTACACGCTACTGCAAGGATCCACTTCTGTTATAACTTCACCCATAATTGCTAAGTGGATCGATCTAGCATTTTACGATGTTTATTGTGATCACCATCATCATTACTAGATACTACTATTCCGGTTTCTTCATTAGCCATTAGCCGAGATGTCTACAGTTAATCTTTAAAGCTTTAAATAATACAGAACTTTATACCAGAAAGGGAAAAAGAGAAGCCAGGACCTCTTCAAATATACCCACGAGAGCAGGAATTAGAGCCAGACCTCCAAGTCCCACTGCTGCGATAAATAGACCCTATGCCTCAATACAGCGCAGTCACCCATCCAGTGGCGTGTGATGTCCAGAAGGCAAAAAGCCAGCTTTTGGCACACTCTCTTCAACAGGGCAACATCCCTCTCTGGCGTCGCAGCATACACTGTGAAGGTGATGGTGTATTCTTTTTCTAACAAGTGCCTTGTTGGAACCTTGTTGCTATATATGCTTTCCTTCTCTCTCACAAGATATGAGACCGCTCTCTGACAAAATCTCTACAAGAAGTGTATGCTGGTAAAGACAATTATACATAGGGAGGAGTTTCCCACAGTAAGTCACGTATCTCAGAATGGGAAATCCAGAGAGGATGGAAATTGCACATCAGGAGAAAGGTTTGAGGTTTCACAAACAGTACCCACAACTCTGGAAAGAGCAAAACATTTTAAGATAAAAGAACACTTGACTCACTTTTGGCTTCCAAATTTCATATTGTAGGAAGTAACAGACCATTTAAAAAACTACTGAATGTAAAATATGTCAAAATTTAATCAACCTAAATATTTCACTATGATGATATATAAATAATATTCAGACATTTCTGGAAATTTCTTTCCTATGTTTTTCCTCTAAGATCACGTTTTGGTGAAATATTTAATTTTTCTACGAAGCATTTTGATTTTGATGGAATTATATCCCTCAGTGAAAAACAACCTAGACACCACACACACTTTCTGGAATTCCCCATTTATAAACTTATGGTCTGTGTCTTTCCTGAATGTAATAGCACACTACATGAGAAATTACATTTAAAAAATGCATAAAATCATATTGCAATGAGAGATGCCACTCCCACTTTTAGTAACCCTGACCTCTGAGAAAGCATTCCAAACGCTGACCTTTAACTAATAATTGACACTTTCTTCCATCTTTTCTTGCCATTAAAATTTGTTTTGAGCTGGCAGTTCATACGCCCACGGATATCATGAGGAATCTGAACACTTCACATTCTAGCCATGAGGAAATCGAAGGCCTGAATAATGATGATTCCCTGAGCAGCTTTCCCTGAAAATCCATTGCTGTAATATGCAAAAAGCACATTACAAATACAATCAAACATATTAACTAGGTCAGTCAAGTGTTCTGTTATACCACAGGTAACTGAAGGCAATCCTTTTCTCTGATTATTTCAATTGTTCAGTCCTCAAAAGGATTTAGCGAAGTTCACCCATTCCCATGCTCCTCTTGGTCCTCGGGACAGGGGTCCTGGCACTGCAGCTAATTATCTTTCTGACATTAGAGAGCAAGTGAACAGCTAATAAGCTTGTGGATCTTTCCCAGGAGCCTCACCAGTTTGCTGCACATGGACACAGAAGCTGTGCTGACATTTGCAAGCAAGATGGTCCCTGAAGGCATGTCTGCTGATGCCGAGGAAGAACCTGCGATCCTAGCTAGCAGCCGGCCAGGGTCTCAACCATGCCATGATGTGCTGACACAGCCACGGCTGGCTCCTCTTGGCACTGATGTCTGTGGACAAGCCCTGACAGCCCAGAGCCAAACACCTTCCTCCTCCTTAGGGCCATGCAGAGCTGCCAACCCCACACGTGTGGGTCTCAGCCTCACCTCTCAAGCAACGACGTCTACCCTAGACAAGCAGAGACCAAACCCTCAAGAATTTAGACTGTTTCTAAATGTTATCTTTTAAGTTCATCCCAATTCCTTTCAGATTTCCTAAGCTGTAAAGTAAACCTGATTGATATTTGCAAACTTTTCTCACTGATCATAAGTGAGGCTACTATTAATGAGAAGTGTTTTTTTCAAAACTGTATGATTCCAGGAGCTAGGAAAAAAACCCAAACAACATCCCCCACAAATACTAAGAGATATGAACCCTTCAGCTGGATGAGTAACACAAAACCTAAGTTGTATCTAGACAAATTAAAGATGCTTGTAGACTTTTGGAGATTGAGTCCTCTCAGGTTCAGCTCTGACATTAACACACATGAAGCACAGGAGCTCTACATATGACTCGGTAGCTTGGAAGATCACTCATTCTGATGTGCTTACGCTGTTTCAGACGTCAAACTTCATGGCCAAAACCTCTAGGGAATAAACTGCTACTGTACAAAGTCAGCCCACAAAACAATGGAAAATCAATGTTTTCTTTGCTTCACTTTGCTGATTATCGGGGTTTGCTTCTGTTGGTTTAAAAAAAAAAAAAAAAAAAAGCAACCTTCCTCCTGGAGGAAAAGGAAAGAGAAGAAGGATATGTAGAATTTCCTAACTTCCTCAAGGTGAAACAATAAAAAGCCACCAACAGTGAATGTCATGCAAGTTTACATCATCCTATCATGCAGAAATGGCCAAAGAGCCATGCTGTCCTCTGCCTGTCCACACCGATATTTTAAACTTAAATACAAAATACAAACAACTGTAAGAGGTGGTTTGCAGTGTGTTATATGAAGACACTGCAATTCCATTTCTAGGTTCAGTCCATGGCATAAAAATATTTGTAAAATTAACTTTCTGAACCTCTGCTTATTATCAAAAACATGATAGATAACCTGTTAACAGTTACTGATCTAATGTCCTCTCTTAACAGACTGATTTTTGCTACAATTATTGAGCAAAGTAAAACAAATGACAAGCATGTTACACATAAGATAGCAAGTAACTGTCTTCACTGAAACCACAAAGTAAGTGTATAAAGAATAATCTCCATCTAAATTTTTTAATTCTTTCATGTCTTGCTATTTTGAGGTGATGTTTGCAAGCTAAGAAACCCTCTTGCTCTTCAAAAAAATGATCTAGCTAGCAGTATCATCAAACTAATTTGCATGAACCTAGATCGGAAAACCCTTGTGGTTGAAATTAGCCAGCGGGTTCAAAGTTATGGGGTGGAAAAAAAAATCAGGTACTATTATAAAAAGCTCATTTCCTTTAAAATAACAGGTCAAATACACTCTGGAGTTAAACAGCCTTGAAGGAAAAGAACCAAGCATTTTTCAGCTTCTTTTTTATTCTATTTTTATGAGACCTCACCAAATCCCTAGGGGTGGAAGAACCGTTGGTTATCACCAACCCCTGCCATACATGTCTCCATTAAGGTCTTAGCTCTTGAGAGAAAACTGGTGAAACAACCTACTGTTAATTAACTCTCAACATATACTTGGCAGAGTGTCTGACTGACATTTTAATGCCCCTCCCCTTCAATGAACTACAAAAAACCCCCACCCTGAACCCCTAAAATACGCCTCTTCGGTGGTTATCAGTCTGCAAATGCTCAAGGTAGCAAGATTAGTTTCATCACATCACTGATGTATAAGACTCACATAAAGATATGTTTTGCCTCAGGCCTGAGGATTATACCCATACAACACATCAGGAAGCAAGCCTCAAGAAAGGAGAGCTCTTTAAAAAACGTATAAAAATCTGATCATTAGAAGAATCCTTAATCCCCACTGTTAAATTCAAGATGCAAGGAACAGCAAAATGACAGAGAAAATCATGCTATTCAGTACCTCAGCCACTTTTTTTGTTTTTCATGGCATTGCATATCCCTGCAGATTACTGATATAATCTTGGTATGGCTTTTTATAGCTGCCTCTGTTGTACCCATCCCCTGAATTCTTATCTCACATACTATTGTCTGCTTTCTTATCTCACGACTCTTTCTTTATCCTTCCTCTTGAGGTATGCACAGGAACTATATGCCTTTTACAAGATAGTAAACAAGGACAGAAAATGAAGTTTCATGGGTTTTATCAGAAAAAAAATAAGCATTTTATCAAAGGGAGTTGGCGTGAGATCCAAAATAACACTTAGGTACTTAGTGTATAATTCAGGTGTCATGTTCAAAAGAATGATCCCAAAAAATCCTGCTAAGGGGTTTAGTTTCTTTGGAAATCAGATGATGACTTCCTTACATGCCTAGTTGTATGCATGGGTGTCTTTGTACAGCCACCATCCATCTGGGGGGCCAGAGCTGGTTATTTTAAGCAGTCGATGTGTCCCCAGACCCAAATCCCCATGGCACAATCCTCCAGGACTCCTCAGGGAGTCTTCACACCAAAACATAGCTCTGTGGTGAGAGCTTAAATCTACATGAGAGGTGGCCTTTCAGACATATCTTCTCTTTTAAGCAATTGTCATGTGGTGTCTCAAAGCACAGAGCTGAGGCACGGGTGCCCGGAGCTCTGGGGACAGCACCCAACGCTCCCCCGGGCCATGGACCAGCACCCAGCATGGGATGATCAGCTCCTCCACCAGGAGCAAGGGCTCAGATGTTAGCAATGCCACAACACTGGCATATCTTTTTCAGTACAGCCTGCAGAAACATTATGGCAATGGGATCAGCTATTTAGATGAATGACGTCCAATTACTGGTGTAAAGTAAATAAGCAAGGAAACAGAAGAACCAGGAAAGCTGTGCCTGCTAATCACAAAGATTATTTCTTATCTGTACGAGAAGCCAACTTTTACAAACTTGTTTTTTAAAGTCTTTTCAATTCAGCAGAGGTTCTTTAAGGAAATTCCAAGCAAGTTTCTAGGGCCTGGCTAGAAATGTATGACAAGCTTTATTTGATTATATTTTTACTATAAATACATTGCTCTACTAATATGAGACAGTGCAGCTTTGAGGGGAATTAAACAGAGCAGAGCTCTAAAATTGTTCAGTTAAACTGACAGGAAACAGAACTCCTACAAGTTTGTTGACTCCTTCAGCACCTCAAAATTTAGTTTTGTACTTTTCAAACAGATAAATTGGTATTCAGAAGAGCTGTTTAGAAAAAAATAAGAATCAGGTGGTTCTCAATTGTTTTGTTTAAAAATTTAGAGAGGAGCAAGAAGGAAAAGCTAGGAAATGCAGTAAGATCAAACCAGATCTACTTTTGCTACTGATTTAGTTCAACTCAGATAATTTAGCTAATTTTCAGACAATTACATTCAGAATTTTCTCCTTTCATATTCCCCAGAGGTAAAAGTGTCCTGCCACAGAATTTCTATTAAAACAGAACTTAAATACAAATGGACCCAAAAATGTGTTTGTGCTGGTGCAGCACAAGATAGTACTTTCCCATTGCTGGTGAAATTCATGAGGAGCATTTGGAGGTGGCGGTGCTATACAGCAAACAAAGGTGACGCAAAAGCTGCCTGCAGGTATCTCCAGAAAAGAATGAGAGCTAATGGCAAACACCACACTGAGGAGTTGTCGTGTAAATACCTCAGATGGCATAAGTACCAAAAATGAATACTAGTGGCTGGAGGTTGGTTCAGAAAGAAAATAAGGATCACATCATCTAGTCTATTTAATTCTCTAAATAAAACCAAACTTCATCAAGACCAAAGAAGGCAGGTCCCAGTGACAAGAAACACTGCTTGGCCCCCAGCCTTCTTTCCTTATTCCAATGCCAGCTATAAGCAGCATCTCCTGAAAAATACAGAAGTGCCTCTGCTGTTTCAATGGGCAGGCTTGATGTCTCTCTTGTGAACACCTTTGAATTTGAAGAGATGTACCACTAAAACTCAGTACTTCAAGTAGCCCAGCGGATATCAAAATGAACATAAAATCAGAACTCTAAACTGGTGAAAATTTGAGCTTTATGCTAATTATGGAAACCAACATGAGAAGCAAACTGCATAATCAGTCTTCAGAGGATTTAAAAATGCTGCAAGCAGGCTCTACTATCTTCCCAGGTCAAATGTAAAATACAAATGTGCAACCTTCTAGTTTTAATCCCAGCTCAACCACTGACTTTGTGAGCCATCCCAGATTGCCTCTGTCTTCCCTTCCAGCTTTTCTCCTTTCTCCCTTCCAATTCTAAGCTCACCTGAGCCAGGACTGCTTCTTAATGTGTAACTCAAAAAAGTTCACACTGGTCTTTGGTTGACCTCCAAAAGTACTGTGTTGTCTCTCTCCACCCCCTCTTTTTCTCTGGGTTAACTGTACAATTTGAAAACAAAGCATAAAAATTTCAGCAAACAGAAATTATTTCCATATGATATCTGCAGAATTCTGTGAAAAATTTGCATTTACTTGAGTTTCACACAAGACTATTGAAGATCACTGCTGATGATTGATCAGATGCTGCTCCAGTTTCATTCCCTCCAATCCTCCCCATATTTCTCTTATCCTTTCCCCTAAAGGGGAATAGTTCTCATCAAGCAGCTAACAAATGACTTAAACTCACTTCTTTCACCCCAGCAGTCCAAGAGAAAATCAGCTGTGAACGGCAGAGATCTGCTCCTAATGAACATGAGCACACACCAGGTCCTGCCTTCCCTAAGTGACTTGATGTAGACTTCCTGGCTGCACATTCATTAGCTCAATCTTGCTTATACAGCACACAGGAAATAACAATAAAGTGCCCCACGAAGTAGCATGTAGGGCCATAAATTTCAAATTGAGACATCTTCCATTTCTCCACCAGTAGGTATATGGAGAAGAGGACTTGGGGGGGGTGCTACGCCTGATACCTTCTCACGGTGAAGTCAAGAAGCAAAGCGGAGCCGTCCTCAAGTCCTGAGGACAAGTGAAGAGGCACTCTGAAGCACAAGGGTGCTTCACCCATGCTTAGCGGTATCTCAAAAGCTTTCATTCTTAAAACATGTCTCTTTGACTTTTTGTTTTAATCCCAGTCTGCACGTGCAAGACACAGTTATCAACATAAAAGTCTCCGTCAGGCAAGCAAATGCGGTTTTTGGAGAGGGCCTCCGTGGTCTCTGAACTGCTATCTCAGGGAAAGGCAAACGAGCCTGGAGGAAGGGGGTAGGGAGAAGAGCAAGGAATTATCCATATTCTAACGATGTCTTCATTTCCCAGCAGCTCTACAACAAAAAGCTCTCCGGTGCTGAGTCTGACCTCACTACAAACAGTAGCAGAAAACATGCCTCACTGTAAGCGCTTGCACGGTTTTCCTCTGCAAACAAGCCTTCCTTTGTTTACTGTATTTTTTAAGCACATGATTGCACAGACCACCCACGGTATCAGGTAGCCCAGCACGGGAAAGGTGAGAGATGAGGCTAGGATTGCTTCCTTATATGAATGTAAATTAATCTATCTGATCCACATATGCTAGTGAGCCACAGCTCATCCTCAGTCAGTTCATGTCCCTGACAGGCTAACTTGTCCCACGCTCTCCAGAAATCATGCAGATGAAAGAGCCAAGGCTGTGGTATAGGAATTACAGGACTGGAGAGTTAAAAAGGGATTTGCAAATCAAGTAGTAATGCCTGCCTTGGCTTAATTTCATTTCGCATATTCTACTGCTGCTCCCACCCACAGCAGCAAGTCAGTATTGTACACAGAAGCAGTTACGGTGCCAGATACTACCTCATCTCTACTGTAGCACCTGGTTAAAAATATGCTCGGTATCCTTTGGGCTCTGACCTGTATACACTGAAACAAAGATAGGGATGAGTTTACAGATGAACACAGGATCTGGCAGCGAGCACACTAAGTCATTTCTCTGCTCTCCTTCTGCACCTTATCAGTGACATTTCCCTAACAGCACAAGATGCAGCACCGGGCTCACTGCATTTCAACTCCCCAAGGAAACTCGCTCAGATCCTCCCAGGGGTTACACTTTATCTGGCAAGCACCAGGGTAAAAAGTGAAAGCATTTAGTTCATTTTGCACCATGGCTGTTCACATCCACAGACAATCCAACTCAAGAGCAGAGAAGGTAACAGATAAAGGGAAGAATTTCTCTAGAATCTCTTTAAAATCCCCACCTTTGGGTTTGCTGATCATTTCAACAGCATTTATTACTATACAACATTACTGCAAGGAATATTTTGAAAAAGCATCCACTCTCAACCAGGCACAGCCTCTTTTTTCCTTACACACGTGCAGCCCTTTAAGAAATGTCTAATCCCCTTTGTAGCACAACCTGCATTTCTTATTCCCTGGCACAGAATTCCATTTTACACTTTCGGATCAGTTTGGCAATCCAGAGCTGGGGAGGGGGAAAGGGAGGAGAGCGAAACGTGCTGCTACGCTTTTCCCTGTGCTATTGCATGATGATGGGATTACGACGAACTATTGAACCAAAGGGAAGTGTTCCACCTAGAGACCGTCTTCACCAGGCAAGGCAACGGGCAGGTTACCTGCAAACGGACACTCCTTTAGGGCTGAATACGCCCGCCGGTCCTGTGGTAAAAAATGATGCAGAGGTATTGCCCCCAGTAGTAATTAACAATGTTAATCTTCTTCTTCCTCTCTATGGTGATAAAAAGAGTCATTTTTATATTTAATTAATGCAGAGGATCATTTTGGAAACTGGCTAATGAGGCTCTGATCACATTACCATGAAAATGTGCATTAACACCGCAACTGAGGAGGCTGCTTCATGTGTAGAGAATCCACTTTGTAATTAGCCCACTGTGAAATGAATCACGTCAGGAGGAACTTGGAGGGAACCAGTCGGCGATGGGCACTTTAGTTGCTGCTGTGCCAATAGACCACCAACACCGTAAGCTGTTTTTTCTCCTCCGTGCTGCCTGTCAGCAGCAGCGCAGTCCAAAACGGCAAGCGTTCAGCCTCCGTCAACGGCAATGTGTCAAAGCCAGGACAAATTATAGAGAGGGAGAGAACAGATGCTGAAAGGCACTAAACTTTAGTATGCGAGGGTCTGCCGTGCCAAGAGGAAAAACCAAACAAAAAGCTGCAAATCAAATACTGATTCAATGGGATCCGAGCAAAAATTATGGGCTATTATGGTAAGTGCTTGCTTCATCTCATCTTATTCTGAAGGAGCTGGGAACACGTTAGCAGCACACTGCTACACTGCTACTCACTCTGCTACACTGCCGAGAGAGACACCAAGATATCCAGATGGAATTAAGATCTTTGTCTAGTAGTAAACAGAAATAACACACACGCAATGAATGAACAAGCAGCACACCTCCCTCGTGGAAACCCTGTTGTACTCAGTACCTGTTTGAAGGTGACAAGCACATTTCAGAATCATTTCAATTCTAATTAATTAATCTGAAAATTTAACATACTTCTTGGCCGGCACAGACACGCCACAAAAACTTTGTTCCTTAACTCAGAAATACCAGAGATCACAGACCTAACACTTTCAGAGGCAGCAGTGCAACTTATCTGCAATCAGTCTTATTACCAAAGCCAAGGGCTCCCTTAAAACATCAGCGATACGGTTCAGTGAGACTGCTGCTATATGACTGACATCTTGGCAGAAGATGCACAAAAATGTTAAAAGAATCCCACAGGAAGTCATCTGAAGGGGGAGTGGCAAACGAGCAGAAAACAACAAGCACCCAAAATACTAATAATTAACAACACCCCCCCAACAACAACTTAGCTAGCAATTTTGCAAAGGGAAAAAAAAAAAAAAAGGCAAAGCAAAACAAAAGCATCTCTACTTACTCTCTGTAAAGAACACACATTTTTACTCTGGAGATGCCGGTAATATCCTTTGCACTCACCTGTGAAACTTCATAGAGCAGTTTGTAGTGCTCCTCTCTCTTCTGAAAAGTGCACAGATTGCAGCCCATCCTAATAAGCAACACAAGAGCAAAGCCTCTAATTTCCCCAGCGCTGAAAGGCAAACGCACTGACAGGGAATCACCCTCCAGACTTGACTACCGTTTTTCATCAGTCACTCCAGCCCCGAAACACAGGCACACCACTGTTAGCTGGAAGCGCAAGGCAGGGCAGTGTGTAGCAGCATGCTCTTCTTCCCTTTCCCTAACTATCTTACACTCACGTATACACACACAGAGTTTCGACTCAGTTCATGGCAACACTCCCCCTGTCTCCGCATCAGTGCACATGACTACACAGATTCTCACTCATGAATATTAATAGCCCCTCATTGATTATTTATGACAGAACGTGTTAGCGGGGAGGGGTGTCATAGCTGCTGCTGATGACAGATGAATATTCACTAATTAAGAAGCAAATGTACTGTGGTTAAACAAAATTCACTTGTGTCAATACCATCTCTGTTTATTAAGGTTCGAGGGACTAAGCCTCACGTATTTCACCCGCGCTCGCCTTAATTTTTACAGTAATTGTAAGACTAATTCACGACTGGGGGTGGGAAAGGCACAAGTCAAGTCTTATGTTAGGTCTCCACCTTGTGCAACAGGGATCACGGGATACATTTAAAATATTTGCAAGCATTTTAGGAGAGCGCTTGTGAAACCTGAGCTGATGTTGCTAAAAATTTAAAGCAAAGAAGGAAGGAGAGGAAATTAACCCAGATGGCTATACTGCTAGCTTTACCTATGACACTGCCAAATATAGCCAAAATTCCAGTGTACTCATAAAAGGCATGAGCCTACAACAACTCGTCATACATACCCAGTATATGTGGAAATGCAGGTGTGCCTGATCTGGTGCTTTTTACATATATACACACATTGTACTCTTTTATTAAATAATCTCACATTCAAGTCTCTTCTGGCATGTAAAACAGATTAATAGCAATTATAGCCCCAATTTCTAAGAAACTCAACAGATAAACCCTCTTGGACTCCCAGATATCAAAGCTTTTACTATAACATGCCATTATATCTCATTTTACCATTTGTAAATTAGATTTTAATGGCTCCACAATTCTCAATGTGTGTATAAAGGCAAGGATGCATTTAAAATTAAACTCACATGTTAAATGTTAAGGCCAATGGAAATCACACTTAATTCCAGGCTGACATTAATTCCTATATTGTATATCATGCAATCCATTGATAGTTATGCAAGATAAAAAGCCCAAGCCATGACAAACTAAGACAGAAAATAAAAAAGTTGCTTTTGTTTTATCCCTCCTTTCTCAGCAACTCCGCTAGTCAAGAACTATGTCCTTGTTTCAAAGCATCTTTAATCTGGAGGAGATAGCAGGTGGGATCCAAAGCAGAAATAATTACTTGGAAACCAATGAAACCAGTTAGTTAAGATTGACACTGGGCCCTAAAGAGTTGCAATTACTAACCACTGATGTACAGCTACTATTTTTTTTTTTTTGGGTGCAGTTTCCTAAAAGTGCTTTGTCAAACATTTAAAATCGATAACAGGAAATGATTCTAATGAGCACTAATTGTTAACAAATTGGCTTTGCATCTAGCAGCACCTCAAACACCACCAACATCGGGTAGCAAGCAGATCAACAATCATGTGCTGCTTATCAGTCCTGCCCCTTGGGATGCAATAATCCGATTTTCTGGGCCTTAATTTTACCTAACAGCCGGGATGAAAGCCAAGCAGAGAAACCTACAGGAAAAACTGGATCATTATTGTGAACTCTGCATATTAGTAAAGTTTGCTAGAACCTCTATGTAAATTACAGATAGGTTGAGGCTAAATCTTAATTAAATTTCATCTCCTATAATAAATGAGTAGAGTCAGGAGGAATCACACAATGACCATTAACGGAGCATGTTCTTCTTGTATCAGCTTCCAGCACTGTTCTGAAACATAACATTAAGATTAATTTTTATTTGGTGGAACAACCTGAGCAGGCAGGTTTGGTTCTGAACTTTCCCAAAGTCCAAGGGCTTC
Source organism: Burhinus oedicnemus (assembly GCA_008921705.1). NCBI lineage: Eukaryota > Metazoa > Chordata > Aves > Charadriiformes > Burhinidae > Burhinus > Burhinus oedicnemus. The sequence continues at coordinate 481,950 of VFFE01007123.1, read as the reverse complement.
CAAGCCGAACCACGGAGGCAGATTCATCATTGTCAGAAAGAATTAGCCTCCGTTCTCCTCCTCCACACTCCCATGAAATGCTGCTCATGCTGAGAGGTTTAAACCCGTGAAGCAAACATCAACTCGATCTTTGAAGGTTTCTATATTGTGAGGTGCAGAAGGATTCTCAGATGTGTAAATTTTGAACTTAAGAAAGTCAGATCAATGAACTAGACAACAGTCATGCAAGGACAACCATGCCATCTTTCGATGAAAGTGTTTTCTCCTTCTACTGACACAACTTCTTCCTCTGACACATACACAGTCTGAAAGCTAAACTACAGTCATAAAAGGAGAAGTGATTTACCCTGGTATATTTTTCATAGTCCCTTAAAATTAGTTCTTAAGAGAAAAAAAAAAAAGGATATATTACTACAAGAATCCAGTTGTATAGGTACAAGAAACAAACAACAACAACCCCCCCCCCAACAGACAAAATAAGCAATGGAAAACTACAGTTAATCTTTCAGCAGTTTCCCAACAGTCTCTTTTTTCATTGCTCTTCCTCTGGTTCTTTTGTTTCCTTCTCTGAAGCCGACATAGGCTTCTCTATTTACCAAGTGCCTGCCCTTTACAGAGAGTAAAAGGGTTCTGTCTTCAGCATCTGTGGGCACTAATGGGCACAGTCTGCAGGGCTGTATAGATTCATTTGGAAGAAAAGGTGTACTTCCAGGTTCTTGAGCTCCATCTAAACATCATTTTACATGTGGTCAAGACATCAAACTTTGTGCAGCACAGAATGACACTCAAGGCAAAACTTGATTGAATTAATGACTAAAATGAAACATATGATGTGCTTTGGTCAAGTTGAATTTGATGTTGGGGAGAAAGCAATCTCTTTCTTTCCTTCCTTGTCTCCCTCCTCTTAATCCCCCTCCAACATCAAATTTGTAGCTAAAGGGACCAAAAAGGTACTAAAACATAATCAAGTAATTCTTATTCTACATGTAATTCAAAGATACTTGAATAATTCAATGCTTTTCTTGATTGTGGAGTTCTCCATGTTCATCACCTACAATTTAATGTTACCATAAAGACTAAAATCATAATTTATAGTCAAACCAGGAATGCAATAATGCAAAAGGATGGAGTTTAATTTCAAGAGAGTTACAGCAAAATTTCTGTTAACATTTTCAAACAAGGTGCCCTTGTTTAGGTCCCTTAATTCATTTTAAGTATCTAGGAGATGACTTACACATTTGGTATATAGTTTCCTCACTGAGGTATAGAAGTGTCTAATTATAAGCACCTACGCTTGAAAGTTTATCATTGCAAAAAATTCAAGGCAATGACACTTCAAATTAAAGGCCACTCACTCCTTTATATCTTCTTTATCACACAGCTAAAAGACATATAATAAAATGTAACATTCATTTTAAGTGAGGATAGTGAAGTTGTTGGTCCAAACTCAGTGGTGAAACCCAGTGAGGCAAATGCAGAATTCCAAGTTTCCTTTCCATGCCCTTGAATCCACACTCTCCTGAATTTACCAACCCTACTGCATTCACTCTATAAATTTTGAAGAATTCCCAGAAATTTAGCTCACAGTGGCAATGCATTTTATAGTCTTAGGGCTGCATACCTGTAAAACAAAAATACCGTAAGAAAAAGGGAGTTGGAGAAACCCTTTGCTTACCCCCACTCTCCTAAACGAAGGCTCAAACTCCTAAGGCTTGACCTCAGTCTTGCCAGATCTTTTAGTTCATGGTGATGATTAGTATTTTCTGTAAAGCCTCAGCTGCTGCAATCAGGTGATTGTATGCATCAGTCAGTTTGTGTATTAGAAAAATGACGACTTTTCCAGCCCTATGACTACAGAGAAAAACTTAAAAACCTTCAGTAAATGTAACCCAAAGACTCAGAATTTGCATACAAGCTAACCAGCTTGAACTCTAAAATAACAGAATGTATACGTATATTACCCAGTAGGCTAAATGAAGGTGCAAACTATGGAATTACAGAGTCATTGAAAAGGGCTTAGGCTCCAATAAAATGGATTTTTCCAAATATAAAACACTGGAAAATTTAACCACACTCCCTACAAAAGATACACGAAAATCTAACTCAAGGTAAAAATGCACTATGTGTTTTCCACAGACATCATAACACACTTACAAAATGCATGATTTAAAAAAGTAAGAATGTGTTTCTACAATAAAATGCAGTATTCACAGGAACATTAATTTATGTCCATAGGAAAGACACTTGTTTAAACTCATATCCTTGAGCACAGCCACTGACACTTCATGCACTGCTCGAAGTCCCAGCAAGAATAAGGGTGGCAGGAGAAAAGGCAGGACATGGAATTCCCATGTTCTGTATTTCCCAGGAAGATTGTAATTTATCTGAAGACTGTCCAGGTCTACCTGATTGCAAATCAAATGGGGTCCACGAGTGGAATCTTCTATTAGGCTCGGATGCCTCCTGGAAGGTAGGGAGCACCTACAACATCATATGACACAAGTCCAGTCTATTGATTTTTAATATTTTTTTCCATCCATGGTTAAATTGTCACAGATCTATGGGGTTTCCGGTCCAAAATGTAAATATATGTCTAGAGAGAAATGGAAAGCAAGCACATGAGGAACCTTCTCTGCCATGATTGCTTACAACACAAGAGCTACTTGTCCCTTTTGTTCTACATAGAAAATAAAAATAACAATTAAATGAGCCCCTGTTTATCTACCACTCCCATGTAAATGGGCTGGCTAGCTTTCTTTGGGAAAAGTACCATTCCTTTACCAGGTCTACTGGACAAACTTCACACTGGTCAGACACCTTTTTTCTCTTTTCTTTCTCAAAGTTTCATCCAGAATACTCCTTTCTGAAGTTCTTACTCTGAGTGCCTTCCTTATCATTTCTTAAACTGCTGCCATAATCAATTACAGAGTGTTGCAGAACACCAAATGATGCCTATACTGAACTTTAAGGCCTTAGGAATACATAAAGACATCAAGTGAATGGTGTCAGCTAAATTGAGAAAACTGGGCAATGCTGGCCCTACGAGTCGTCTCTAAACTAAGGACTTCGTTAACAAATTCTAAAAGAAACTGGATTTCTCTTGACTTTACCTCATCAGTTAATTATAAGGAAACTATCTGACACACCTTTACTTTTTTTTAACCATGTGATCATGTGAAACCAGACCGATCGTTTTTTACTGCACTATAGAGTTTCAACACTATAGAGTGTACAGAGTAGAATTACTCATAAATAAGCTTACAAGGATTTAAAGGAAAACACAAAATTTTATTCAGGACAGCCAAACCTCAAATGGCTGAACAGAGCTGCAGAAGAGAACTCTGATTAGAGATAAACTGGGATATGAAGTCCCATGTCAATAAACATTAAACAGTGCACTTAGGGAACATTGCTAAAATATCCAGATTCGTGGTCTCTAAAGTAGTTACTCAGAAAACAGATGTGGATTTGTGGATAGTTTCCTTGAACTACAGGTTCAATGCTTAACCACAGTAAGAAGTCAAGCAGAATGTGAGAAATTTTAGGAAAAGACTGACAGCAGAGCAGAAACTATCATCATGAAACTGCACAAACCCCAGCAATACCCACATTTGAATACAGCCAGCAGTCCTGGTCTTTCCATCTCTAAATCATTTAGTGGAAATGGAAGAGCTATGAAGAATAGATGAGAAACACAGATGTGTAATAGTTCACTTTCCCTGCATCTTTCATAATCTATAATTTTTTCCCTCCTACGGAAGCCATTCCTTCTCACATTACACAATGAAATAATCAGACAATGCATTTAAAGCAACAAAAGGAAGTCTGGATTTTTTTCCAAGTTATTTGACTGTGGAACTCATTACCAAAACTCACTGGAATCAAAAAGCAGAAAAGGGTTCAAAAAGGTATTAGACAACTTTACGACAGATAACTGTCAGTCGTCACCTGCCTGCTTAGGAAGCCCGTAATTCACCAACTCCTGGGAGCTATCAGAGCTAGTACAGCAGCGAGAGTTCTCTCCATGCATCCCCTTGCTGATAGCTTTCCTGTGTTTTTGTTGTTGGCCTCTTAGAAATCTAATATTGGCAATATGATCCCTTTACTAACTCCATTCTAAAGCTCCAAATTTACCAGTTCTTGCTCAAAAAGCTAGAATATGTACTAAACTGAAAGTTCCTTAGCTAACATTAGCTGGCAATACACCATACAGTCCAACTGCGTTACAAGGCTTCACTAATGATTGCATAATGGCTTTGGACTTCAAACATGTTTATAGAAGTACATTTTATTATTGTCTTCACTGGTTTCAAAGCTTTTCAAGATACGTCTGTTAAAAATGTATCAGAATCTTTTGCCACACCTGAAGATTAAATCTGAGCTTTTTTTTTTACATCTGTGTGGGCAAGAAAGACCATCTAGAACTGACAGATAACACTCCAAGTTCAGGCCCAGACCAAACAAAGGCAAATATCAATGAAATGCCTCAATGAGAAACCGAGCTCACTGTACAAAACTCTAATTCAAATGCTGAAGCAGCAGGAACTGGTTCAGAGGATGACAGCAGCGGTGAGGACTCCTTGGCTCTGTTCTTTCCTCTGATACCTCTGTCATTAGAAAAGCTCTTCCTTTTCACGTTCTTATAAAATAAGTAACACCTGCCTTGCAAGAGCATTAATTCAATGAACCTTTTATGAGTTTTCAGAGCTTTTCAAAGAATGTATTGTGGAGGGCTGTTACACTCATCCAAGTTCTGCTGAGGCCACCCTCGCAGTCTCCAGCACTCATGTAATTAAAATGTCTTGTGTAGTTTCTTAATTAAAAGTTTTAAGTAATACTCATGGTGTGCTAATCAGTATAAAAGTACAAAAGAAAACACTACTGATGAGCTGAGAAAGTCCCTTGCTAAAAATGACAATCACAGCAATTTGAGGGATTAGAAAAACTAAACAAGAGATATACTTAGGCCAGGGTTGATGGCTGAACATGTCTTCATCCAGAGTGGATAAATACACTAGCTAGAGGTAGATTGGACTATTTCCTTTTTGGTTGCCTTGCAGTTTAAGTACCATCAGTTGTATAAATTTACAAGAGTAGTTTTGGCACATTCGAGTATTTCAAAAGTGAGGTAAAGGTGCTGAGAAGAGTAGCCTGTCATGAATAACGCCATTATAGAGACATATTTACCAATACAGACATTTCACTGTTCACTTTCAAAACTCAAGACGACTGACAATCTGGAAGAACTGTTGAGGGATACATGCAATATAATAGATTATTCTGTCTTGCCCTGTAAAAATGGCCTACTGTGCCCTAGAAAAACACTCTGGGATTAGGGAAGTTTTCGTGGCCTTGAAAGGATTTTCATGGTATTGAAGCTCAAAAGGAGACTTGTACTGAATCAGGCCATAAAAGCAGCTGCTTTCATCCTTTGCCAAAGCATAAAGATGTTGTAATGTAACTGTCAGAAGTTCACATTACTATAGTAAAAAATAATTTTGCAACATAGAAATGACCTAAGTCTTTGCAGGAGTAGTGAGGCAGAGCGGAGGTGGTTGTTTTTGTGCAACTAATCATGACTTCCTCATGCTAAAATTAGTATTAGGTGGTGTATGTGACTGAATCTCAAATCTGGCTCCCAACACACAGCTGATAGAATGACGGATGCAGGAGCAGCATCACACGATGCTGCAGGAGGAACCGTCCACACCGCTCCCGTGTCTGACAGCTGGCTAGTTTGATTTAAAATTACAGTTTGAACTGAAATCAACTCTGTTTGTTGACAGTCATTAACAGACTATCATAAAAGCACCACTAATTCTGTTGTAGTCAGCAAATGCTTTGTAATGATCTAAAACTAATGCAGCTCCCCCTCCTATGAAATCCCCACAGCGTCAAAGGTTTACTTTGTACACTGTTTGGGCTTTCTAAAGCTTAAAATCACTGCCAGTGCACCTGCTTTCAAGAAGATCATTAGGTAAAAATCCCAACGAAGCCCAATCAACCTGGCTTTAGTTACCTTACCGTCTGGTCTAGAAGAAAACTAATGTTATTAGATGTGCCTTTCTCTGAAAATTGCTGGTGTTTGGTTACTGTGCCAGCTGTCTGGGAAGTGTGTGGGTCTGCTGGATGCTGACCCGGCTGGCTGCCTGGGCAGAGCCCCGTCCTGGCCCCTGAGCCGGGTGCTCCGCCAGCGTGGGGGTGCCTCCAGCCCCCCTGGTGCACCAGACCTCAGCCTTGCCAGCATGACCCCCCCCAAACCCCAGTTCCCCGCAACGTTCACCCAGGCCATCATGAAACAGCAAAACCAAGTCTGAGCTCAGGTATAAGGAGTTAGGAAGAAAAACAACAGAAAGAGTGAAAAAACTGCAGAGCCACATGGATTGGGACAAATGAAATCTGATTAACGATGACTCTTTTTCTTCTATTTTGATGTCCCATGGAAAAGAAATTAGCACAGCAAATCCTGCTTTATCTCTGAACGACATTTAAGATCCTCAGTCTGAAACCTGCTCCTTCCTCTTGGAACAAAAAGTTAAACCCCTGAGCTTGTCAGCCTCAGAGGGGAGATCTGTCACATGCCAGCAGTTTCAGGGGGTGGTTGCCCACCCATCCCTTGCTGCCTGACCACAGGGACACCTCTGCCACACAGCCTCTGCTCGGCTGCTGCCTCCCCTGCGCTCCACTTCAGCCTTACCGCAGCATGCCAGGACTTCTGGCTTGCCTGAGCCCTCTGGACAGGGGCATTAAAACTACTTTTTGAATGTAGTTTCCTAAAATAGCTGAAGGAAAACGTGCAGTAGACAAAAAGCATTCAGTCACATCACAGTCAAAGAATGGTGCCAATTAAAGTGAAGTGCCTAACTAGTACTTGGCACAGAAACCATCTGAAACCCTATAAACACCAAAATCAGTTAGCAGAAACCTTCAGGTGGGAGGCAGGAATTTTAGAGGCATGGGTCTCAGTGACTTTACCAAGACTACCGCAGTTAAAAAACCCTGGTGTGTTCTGAAGATGAACCCCTTAGCACCTTTCTTCACTGGTATTAATAGATGAAATGGTAGCAACACCAGTGCAATTCATCTGGGATGAAAATCCTTCCCAGTTAAACTTTTGCACAGTGAAAACACTATCTCCCTGAAGTTTTGCATTTTGGATTTCAAAATATGCTCCTCTTGAAATACACGCCCGAGCTCCCTAGTGTATTTCAGTTGTCAATATCAGTCATAAATAAAGATAAGGCAGAGTCTAGAACAGAGAAATACGATGAGAAATGAAACGGAAATCTCCCGCTCAAAGAATCCCTGCTTTTTAATTCTCCACTGATGTTCTCTCCAGTCCCAGAGCTGGGAAAAGGATGATCTTTAAAGGTCCATTCCAACCCAAACCATTCTGTGATTCTGTCATTTATCAGAATGTATTTACTTACTAGGAAATGTCCACCCTACTTTGTCCAAAAGTGCAGCGAGTGCCCTTGGTACCCTTATACTTTACCAAAAGCAAATGATGCTATTTCTTTAAAATAACAACAAAACAAAATTATATCCTTGCAGGTTAGGTATTCTAGGAGATATTGTTCAGAGTCCTCTGTCTCAAAAAGTTCAAGGCCACTTGCACAGCCTTTGTCAGCTCCTCCAGTAAGCCAGATCCTGTACTTACTTTTGTAAGAGTTTAAAGATGCTCACAGACAGACACATACCTTCCCTGTGCCCCCGCACCTATCCATCCACTTGCCCACTCAGACTCTGCTGTAATACAAAAATGGATAAACCTAATCTCACATACTCCAGAGACAATTTCAGTGCTACCGAATCATTTAACCTCAAAGGGAAAACAACGGGCTTCAGGCCAGGCAGGCATCTCCTGTGGCTAAATCTGTCCACATTTCTACTTGTCCAGAAGAAGTCAACTCCCACGTTTTCAACTCGTTGTCTTCAGAGAGGAGAGAAGGATGCTCTCATTTACCACAGGGGAGGAAGTGACATCTGTGAAAAATGAATCTACTGATCAGGCTTCAAACTACAGGCGGTGTGTATGCAAGCGTGTACACTGGAGGGAAAAGCAGCACATTTCCAAAACTCACTTGTGTTTCATTTTTACAGAATTACACTTCTCACCTTATAAAACAGAATGATCTTTTAATAGAAGGGGAAATATTTAACCTTCTCAAAGTCAATGCTTATTCTCTTCTCTGTGATTGCTCCTGTAGAGATATGAAACAAATCACAATGAAAAAAAAAAAATCAAGAGTAATGGATTGAGGGGCGTGTGCGTGTTTTTTCTGCAAGACCTTCACACGCAGAATCTCTTTCATTTCTATTCAGTTCTAGTGCAGGACACTAGGATTATATGTATCAACTTAATTCAGTGATAAGAAAATCCTTACTATAAATCCTACTATGTGGGACAAATCTGTCAAGATCTTGATTATCAAAACAAATGAACAGACAGTAAAATGTGACGTACATAGCATAGACTTTACATGATAAATTAGCCGTCGCACAACTGACAGACATACTGTAACGGGATGTTAAGGTTGCTATGGCAAACAATGCCTTTCCTCCCCCAGCTCCTGAATCACAAGTTTTCTGAAAGAGTCACTGACTTCTAGCAAAAGACAACAAATTTTCTATGGTTAAACATTACCTGCATGTAACAGGCACATTTCTCTGTCCCACTGTGGTCTTCTTCAAAAGTTACTGCCTTCAAGAGTGACCTCGTCATGTCACTGAAGTGACTAGCCACAAGCTGTAAGGTTGTTCTCTTCCCCTTCAGCAGATGTGTTAGGGATTTACTGTAATGCTTCAGGGATCCAAACAGCGATGGTCAAATAAATTAGGAAATGTACTTTATCATGCAGTGAGCAACAACATTGTGAGCTCAGGGAAAACAAGAGAGAGTCCTGTCTCAAGCTAGAAATGTGAACTAAAAATTCAAGTATTTTAGCTACCCAAAAGTTTGGATGCTATGCATCCCTCAGAAGTGGGTTGCCATGTAAGAACAGAGTTTTTAGGAAACATTCCCACTTTTGGTTGGAATAAAAATCGTGGGAAAATTATTTCAGCATACATCTCATCCAAAATGGTGTTTGGAACTGCTAAGGCAGAAAATCAGTGATACATTTAAAGAAACGGAGCAAACCCCAACGAGAATTTAGTACAGCATCCTTAACAGCTATTTCTGTCAACAAGACACAACCATGCACCCAAGAGCTCTCTTGTACAAGAAAGAATAAAAGGTGTGGGTACATTCCTGAGGCAAGGTATTCAGAACCTACATCAGGATGGGCTCATCCTTGCTGCAAAAAATTACACAAGTCATACACAGTAAGCCTGACATCTTCACTGATTAATCCTCCTGGAAACCTGTCAGAAATTCAAATTAAATTAGCTTCTCCTGGCTTTCTTAGCAAAACTCATGAACATAGCTGCATTCTTACTGACCTCAAAGAAAAAGGACCACAAACTCTCCTTTAGCTGGTAATTTCTCTAATTACAGGGTGTCTTCTTTCTTTTAAGTTATGAGAAATATGCATATTGATCACCAGGCGACAGGGTACAGACACAGCTATGACCACCTCAAAATCACCATGTGAAATGATCCGGTTTCTGTATGTCTAGGAAGGAATGCAGAAGGTGCTCGTGCCATCTTTCTACTTCATACTGTAGTTCATCATATAAACAGGTTCACAGAAGGTCACAATTCAACTGATAAAATGAATCATTTAGGTGCTTTTCCACATACATGCTATCCTACTGGCAAGTTAAGTGATAAAGTAAGGATGAGAAGCAAAGATCTTAAAAAACTGCCATCCTCAGCGAGTTTGTTTAAACCCTCTTCGTCCTATTGGTGAAGAGGAGACCAATTTCTATAAAGGTCTGTTTTCTTTTTGAAAATACTTTTTATTCCTTCAGGCACAAGCGGAAGAGCAAACAATTCTGAATAAGTAAAACAGATTATTTTGAAATCGTTAAATTTAACTTGTACCAAAAAAATCTACATGTCAGTAAACTATTTACATAACAACAGAAATCAAGTTTCATACAGAATTTTTCATACAGAGATATCAAAGCAGCACACAAAGTCAGGTAATGTTATCACCATTTTACAAATGTGTGAATAACACAGAAATGTACCAATGCATAATACTGAAATATGACAAATAACATTCAAAATTCAGTACCAGTGTAGAAAGCACCAAGAAGCCCTGTGGTGAGGGAGCTACCCAGCACCAAGCAGGGGATGGCAGAGCAGTAACACACCAGAGGACGGCACCTAATGAATTTCAGCAATTGTTTGGGATAACAAAAACAGGTCTCTGCAGAGAGAGCCCTGGGACTCCTGGTGGACAGCAAGTTGACCATGAGGTGGCAATGTGCACTTGTGGCCAAGAAGGCCAGTGGTCTCCTGGGATGCGTTAAAAAGAGTGTGGTCAGCAGGTCGAGGGACGTCATCCTCTCCCTCTACTCTGCCCTGGTGAGGACACATCTGGAGTACTGTTTCCAGTTCTGGGTTCCCTGGTTCAAGACACACGGGGAACTACTGGAGAGAGTCCAGCAGAGGGCCACCAAGATGATCAAGGGAATGGAGCACCTCTCTTATGAGGAAAGACTGAGAGACCTGGGACTGTTTAGCCTGGAGAAGAGGAGACTGACAGGGGAACTCATCAATGCTTACAAAGGGTGGGCATCAAGAGGATGGGGCCAGACTATTTCAGTGGTGCCCAGAGACAGGACAAGGAGCAGCGGCACAAGCTGGAACACAGGAAATGCTGTCTGAACATGAGGAAAAACTTCTTTACTTTGAGGGTGACAGAGCACTGGAACAGGCTGCCCAGAGAGGTTGTGGAGTTTCCTTTTCTGGAGGTATTCAAAACCCACCTGGATGCATTCCTGTGCAACCTGCTCTAGGTGAACCTGCTTTGGTAGGGGGGTTGGACTAGATGATCTCTGAAGGTCCCTTCCAACCCTGGCCATTCACAGAATCACAGAATCACTGTGTGTGTGATTCTGTGATCTTTGTACACCTTGCAAAGAAACAAAAATAGTATGACATTAAACCCAATTTTAAACAAAAAGCTCTTTGAAGGTGGCTCTTACAATAAACTGCAGAGAACACACATAACAAAATTGGTACTGGCCTCCAGCTGGCAATGCAAACCTATGCAGTTTTATCTCTTTCTCCTCTCCTTCCTTTACCGTATGGTGAGATTTTACTTTCGCACATCCTGCTCTGTATTTTCTTGTTTCCTATGCCCAGCTTAAAATCTGTACCTCACCATAACTCTGCATTTGTTTCTCCATTCATCCACTGATGACTCCAAACAGGCCCCTGCTGCCGTGCACTGCTTTTGTCCATCATGTCCTGCCACTTCCCAGCTCTTCTCTACCTTATTTCCCTTCACCTTCGGCTTCAAAATTTCCCCAGCGCTCTCCCTCCTGTGCATCCTCCCAAGAGCTGAACTGTAACATAACCCCTCTGGCTGGGCAGGAGGCCATGGAGAAGATGTCCTCGGACTGCGCCCAGTGGTGGGTAGATGGGAGAGCCTCCGAAGCAGGCTGGGCTCAGCCGCGCTGGCCGGGTCTGCTCCCCAGGACAGTCCCAGCTCGGGCGTTAGAGCAAGCAACAGCTGCGCGCCTGCTTTCCTGTGCGCAGCAAAATAAACCAGGATGCCTGGGTCACAGGTTTAATTGATTTTTTTTGTCTTTCACCCTGCTTCAGAAGTCAGTCTGATCAATGCTATTTCACACTCTCCAGTGCAAGCTTTACTGATCTAACCCCTGACTAAAAATAGATTCATCAAAGCAGCACCATGGGAGGCAATATTTATCCCCTGCAACACACAGGGAATGTCACGTTACAACTTCCTCCTGGCTTTCCTCTTCTATTAGGAGCAGCGGGGAAGGAGGAGAAGGAAGGCGGACTCGCACGGCTGAAGCAAGCGCCGGCACTGGAAACTGATGTTGTGTATTTATCCACTCGCATTAAGTATGGAAGAGGCAGTCACAGTTCGTGCTCCCTCGGCACTCTTGCAAATTCTTATCCTTTCCATCTTCCAGTGGGTGACAGAAAATAGCAGTTACTGACAAATGCTGGGGGAAAGCACAAGACTTAACCAATAAATAATAAATGCATCCATATCTCTACAACTCCGTCCTTCAAGTCCACACAAAGTAAATATGAGAATTCCCACAGGAAGTCATGGAAGCTGCCAATTCCATTCACAAAGGCGAATAAATGAACTTTCGTACTGCTTCCTTACATTTCTTTAATAATCTGAATAAAAGTTGCTAACTAATAACACAGCAGAACATGTTTATTCGCCCACACAAGACAGCCTTTCCCTTGCCAAATGCCCCGCTGTGAAGGAAGGTAACCGGAGGGGCCATGGGAGCATTGCCGTGGCAGCGCGCACACAGGGGGTACCTAGCCAACATGCACATGAAGAAATAAGGCTTTGTCATTTTGTCACGCAGGTGAGAAGATTACTTCCTGTACAAAACTGACAGCTACAAGGATTGCTACGTGGACGTTGTGTGAAAAGTTACTTGTGCCACTTCAAGCACTTACTTGTTTCCTCTCCAGCCATCTGCTCTTATTCCTTCTTAGCTTGTTACCTTGATGTGCTTTTCTCGAGGACAGTTTCTCAGTTCTCTTCAATGGTGGATCTATTGCTAACCCCTTTGGTGCCTTCTCCAAATCGTGTGGATTAGTTTTCCATATGGAATCAAAAATCTCCCTGAAAGGTTGAGCCACATCACAGCTTGACTATTGTCAATCCTGCCTGCTGTTGATTGAATATTTCCATTTTGAGTAGTTTTGCTGAGATAATGTATTTTTAATCACTTCCCATTCAAGGTGCACACCTTCACCACCAGAGACTCAGACATTAAAAGCTCATCTGTCATCCTCTCCTCTCATTGCCCCTGCTCCCACAGCCCTTTCTTAACATGTCCCACTTAATTCTTCCACTTGCACCTCTCTACTGATATTTATGAAGCTCTAATTTGGGGATAACTATTCTATTTCCTCTATGCCAAACTTCTTCTGGGATCTCATTCATACATGGCCTTAAATCTATTTCCTTCAGGGAGGCCTTCTTCATCAGGTCCCTCACAATGAAATCTCAACTCTTCCTCTGCCTGAACTGACTTCTGGGTTTCTCCACAGCTTGACTGTGACATCTTCCACTCCGCCACCCTCCAGAACCTGTCTTCTTCTCTGAACCCAGTATGTCGGAGAACATCAAAAGAACAGGTTTCTTCTCCCACTTTTGAACAGATCTATTCCAGGAAATTATTTTTCCAAACCTGATATGATACAGGAATACAAGCCACTTGAAACTCAAACTGCAAGTGGATGAATGAAATACACCTTGCTTCTGAGACTTAACTAACACAACTCGGAGCCAGGAATTAGGACCTGGAAGTATTTCTGCTGATTTGAACAACTGAAAACATTTTAGGCAGAAAGCACACACTGAGCCTGTAATTGGATGTGCTGTAATCAAACAAGTTTTCAAAAGCTGTAGAAGCAAATGCTTACCTCAAGAAAACACAGCAGGGCACCAAATAACGAAGAGCTTGAAGTCACCACCCCAGAAGCTCTCAGTTTGACCTCTGGGTACAAAACAAGAAGGACTGCAATGCCTTCCCATTTCCCATACTAATGCCTAAGGTATGACTTCACATGACTACTGACTACTACATTTGCAGAGTGAACCACGAATTTCCCTTCAAAAGGCATGTCCTCTTTGCAGAAACCATAGAAACTGACCTGAGTACTCACCACATTCCCCAGCACAAACAAGAAATCTGTTTCCAAAGCTTCAGCCTGTGGCCCTGTGTGCATCTGCCCTGCACTGTCTACTAATTGGACCTAACACGTGCTGAAACAGTCAGCTGGAAAAAAGCCACCTTATCTTTGTGCTCCAAAAGAATTTTTGAAAGGAAAAAGAAACTCCTGTTGTGAATTATAAGAATAAGCATCTTTCAAATACTGTTAATAGAGCGATAAGAATTACCTTTTATTCATGTCTGTAATACCCCAATCAGCAAATCTTCCTCTCTCCCCAAGCCTCAAATTTAACATGTTTTTTATTTACAGTATTACTTTCCAGAGATATATATTAGCGCATTTTTTCAAAACAGATACACATTGCCAAAGTAATTACTAAACACATCTTTCCCTGCACAGCCAACCAGGGGCTCAGCTCTGAAAACTTGTGCTATTAATAAATGACACACTGCAGTAAACTAATTGTATGTAAAGTCAACGGGTGCATGTTTAAGAATTTTAATTACCGTTCCATGATTGCTTTATATTCAATACATAACATGCAGGTAACACAGCCTTTATGATGATAAGCAGTTTAATTAGTAAGCCAAGATAAGAAAAAAATGCCTTTAAGTTACTGAATTTGTTCATGCTGGCCATGTGATAACTCGAGTACATAGTTTCCCTTGGCATTTTAAAATATGAAATGCTAATTCTACCTAAACCTTTGTTTCCTCACACTATAACAACTGCTTTATATGCCATTTGCTTCTCTCTCTTACAGGTGTCAACAGCACAGTTTAATTAGATCACGAACCTTAACCTGTCTTTAATCTTTGAGAGGGTCCACGCCAGCGAGCGATGCCCCACGCTCTGTGGCCGGCGCGAGCCTCCCAGCGAGCCGAGACAAGCCTGGGCTGCGCTCTGGCAGCGGCGCGCTTACCCTTTCAGCAAACTGTCTCGGAGGATGGCCATTGATTTCCTAGTTATTATGAACATGAAATTATTGAATGACAGATGATAGAGTGTTAGGTCCTACAAGTATTTTCCCAAATGGGTTATCTAGCCGGCGTTGCCGTAGCAACGAGGCTGTTTGACAGCGCTTATGACAAAGAAGTCTTTGCTCAGAATTCAGCTACAAAATAGCTCCTTGCTTCCTACCTTATCCTCCCTGTCCCTATCCAGCATCTCCTCAATGCCTCCCTGGCCCACGCCTCCAGCCAGCTGCTCCAACACCAACGAGGGTACAGCACTGCCGCCAGGCACCAGCTCTCCAGGAGAGCACCCTGCCCGTGGCGGGGCATGACACTTTTGCCCAAGATAATGGTGATCCCCATAAGAAAAAGTAATAGGTCTGTGTCGTGGTTTGGGCTGGATTGGCCCAAACATCTGGCATGACAGATGCTTTCCGCTACCTCCCTTCAAAGAGAGGCAGGAGGGAGAGAGTTATGAGTTTAGAAAGAACTAAACTACTTTAATGAAATATCAATAATAAAATAAAAAGGACATAATGAGATATATACAAAACTGTATCAAGTTCCCAGGATGACAATTGCGTCACCAGCAGGCACTGGGGAAGTCCCAGAATGGACTCAGTGACAGATAAGAACTGGATTCCGGATCTGGATTCAGGAACGCGATCAAAGGCAGACGAACAGACGGAGTCCTCCTCGGACACTGACTATTGAAGAAAGAGGGCTGACCCTTTGATCCCTCAGCTTTTATACTGAGCATGAGGCAGATGGGATGGAATACCCTGTTGGTCAGTTTTGGGTCACCTGTCCTGTCCGCTCCTCCCCGCAGGTGTGACCCCTCTACTCTTTTCAGCTTCCCACCCTCCAACGGGGCAAGTAACAAAGTTGGCTGCCCTTGGTTTTTATAGCAGTAAGCAGAAGCAAGAGCCTCTCTGCATCCCGTTCCTTGGCATCAACTATAAACATCAGTCTTATCACTCTGAGAGCGAACAGTTTTCTGCACAACGTGCTGTTAATTTCAGCAGTTAGAAGATGTCTAGCTAAAAAGTAAAGCTACTGAACAAAACTGGTCCTGTTTTACCTCAAACCAGGACAGTCTGACAGTACTGAATCCATGGGGAACACACGTTCTGCATCAGGATGCACAACTGAAAGCCTAGGAGGAACCACGCTCACAAATCAGCCATCGCCTTGCACAGCTGAAGGTTAAATAATTTCTTGCCAACACGTCACTTCTGTTGCAGGGATACAGTGAACTTTTTTTTTTTTCTTTTCTTTTCTTTTTTTTTTTAAGTTGTAATAAATTAGGGTTTGGTACAGAACGGTTTCTTCATTCACGGGTAGTTTCACAGTCCAAAGCATGGTTATGCTTGCTCCTCCTTTCCTCAGAGAAACACATGTGCCCCTGCACTGTGGTGTCCTCCTTGCCAGGGAGGAATTCACAAGCAATGGTCTCTAAGGAGCACAGAACCACAACTGCACATCAAAACAAGACAGCAGGCATGTTGCAGAGGCTTAGATCAAACAGAAAGCAAAGCACAGAAAAGAGTTACACCTCTGGAATACCTGCTTAAGCTTTTCTTTCAATTATAGTCCTTCTTCACCTTCAAGTCATGACTCTTGTTTTTTTTTTGTAAGCCCTTTTTCTACCAGCTGGACATAACCTGAATAGCCTAAAATAAAACTCAGCTACCCACCTTCTCCAACTGCTGTCGCATTTGCTCAACTTTTCTGATCATTCTAGAAAATACCTCTCTTTTGAGCTTCTGACTCCCAAAGAAAGCTGCTTCAATAAAAACCAGAATTATATGTGAATCCCAAATTATGGGCAACAATAGGTTATTTCATTTAAACTGACTCACCCACATTTTAATTCACTGGTCAATTTTCCAGAAAGATAATGACAGGAGAGGGAATTACTGAAGGACAGCCCAAGAAGCTCGGGATGATTGCAGCGAGGTACCACAAAGCTGCAACCAGGAAGGCTCACGTGCCTGAGTTTTGCTGCCCAGGTTGGTAACTGCTCTTCACTGTACACAGTTACCATCTTTCTTCACCCTGCGCAGGCCACGATGAATTTTGCTATACTTCATTCCCACAGCGAGTGGAGATGAGCATCTCAGTTGCTGTCATTTGTGTTGTGATATGTGGGTGGGAAAAGGGTTATGAAATGTAACTGTATTTCCAACAGGCATCAAAATACCCTGGCTGAAGGTGGAAAAGTACACCTGGGAAAGTTGGAAGAAGGCCCCATTGTGAAAATATAAGTAAAAAATATGCCCAAATATTCCCTGATATCTTTACCAAGTGAGAGACTTTTTTCCTCCAAACTCCAATAAAAACCTGTCCCAAAAGGTGTGTTTTATGTCAAGATGGAAAAGCACACCAAATAAAACTTTTTAAAGCACACAGCGTTAATGGAGCCAAGTAATGACCAGATCCCCAGCAGAAACTGAGGACTAGGAACGGCGTGAGAAAATTGAGATAAGTTTCCACGATGAAGCTTAAATGCTCGA
The DNA here is from genome assembly GCA_008921705.1 of Burhinus oedicnemus. Classification (NCBI taxonomy): domain Eukaryota; kingdom Metazoa; phylum Chordata; class Aves; order Charadriiformes; family Burhinidae; genus Burhinus; species Burhinus oedicnemus. The sequence goes on along the minus strand of VFFE01007123.1, from coordinate 464,683 downwards.
TATGTGCCAAGTATCTTGTTTCTGGCCAGAAATATTTTAGGTCTTAAGAAATTTTTAAGTTCATTAAAAAAAAAATATTCCTGGTACAGCCACATCTGCTCATAACAGCACTTTTATTGGACAGCTTCAATTAGAGTTGGCTCTTGATGAGCCTCATCTCGGCTGTGCTGCACGAAGCAATAAACAAGGCACATGGAGAGCTGCAGCTTCACGCTGCCACCAGCCCCCACTGTCATATTTCCTCTCCTCTCATCCCCTCCTTCTAGCATAAGCAAAGCTGTAAATGTTTTAGGGCTGTGTGATAGTCCCTGAGAAAAACAGGGAGCATATGTAGTGTATTTTCACATGGAAAAAAAACCCCGAGATCCTAATTTCTAAAGTGTGCCTTCTGTCCAAAGTATACCCTTGACGCTAACTCGGCTGTGATGCAAATCACTTTACACAGATTACTCAGCCATAGATGAGACCAAGGTACCATCAGAAGGGTATTAGTCAACAATTTCTCATGAAGTCCAATTACATGTTTTCTATGTAATTCCCTGACTACCCACTAAAATTTTGCTGATATTAGCCCATCCAAAAGGCATTTCAGGGACCAGGAGCACAGATAATATCCATTACAAAACCATTCTGTGGTTTCTGTCAAATCTAAGTTAAATGCACAATAGGGACTGGAAAGCTGCTACAAAACTGCAGATTCAGGATCTATAGGAAACAAAGACACTATGTCAATACGCTCTTCTTTTTAAATGGAGAGACATTCAAACGTGAAGACCGAGCTGAAAAGGATGCATCTAACGACATAATACTGCATCATCTCTGAGCACCACCGTGACGTAACGGTGAGGACCTGCCTGGCCCATAGACATAACTGATATCATCTGGCTTTTCTCAAATTCCTTATGCAAATACAAAACCAGTATCAAAAGCATGGAATTTTTAATTGCAAGAAAAGCGACAATTTTTTTGGTGAAATCCTCTCCCCTTCTCTCTTCCCAACAAGATTTTCAAAATGTGTCCCTTCTCAAGACATTCAAATGGCTAGATGGTTCGAGGCACAGGTAATGGCTACAAAGCCCTTCACCTGCAGGTCACAAGTTTGAATTCAACCCCAGTTGGTAGTGACTGAACATTATTATGATGAGACAGCTGTTCAATGGTCTATCTGAAACAAGCTGGTAGTTTCAGTCCAGTTCCTACTGGGCAGGTGTTTGCATCATTAAAATCACACCACTTCATTCGATAACCTTGTTGGGAGTGTCAGCAAAGAGGCCAAGGACAGAGCAGACGTGCAGACTGGGTACGTTCTCCTGAATGAGAATCAAAAGAACTTTGGCTACTTTAGGATTGACATATAGTGATAAGTAACAGTGAGACACATGAGCTATCACTGACTTCACCGAACTTGTTCTAGACACAAAATAGGAGTTCTCCACCTTACCATAAGCATTTCAGTCAACTATTTCTTAAAGACTGCAATTCTTAAGAATTTCTTATTTCATATGAATACTCATATCATGAAAAAAGTATCTGAAAGACTTCAAGGTGGAAGCAAGTACCTATAAAGAGTTGAAAAGACCAATATTTTTGGGGGAGAGGGCATTTGTTTTGTTTTTCATACTGTCTTTATACGTTGCCAACAGAAAGGACTCAAACTGTGGTTAAAGAAAAAAAAATTGGAAAGAGCAAAAACTGTGAAGCCTTGCTATAAGCATATTTCTTATTTGTGGGATCTCCAGGGAAACAACCATTGCTTTATTGATTTATGCTACAAAAATTGTCTAAGAGAGTACAGCACTAAACCAAAACTTAATGTAGTGAATTGACTTAACTAGTAGCTTTAACCGCAATCAGTGCAGGCACTTCATAGTCAGTGTCCCAGAAAGCAGGGGATCAGCTCTAGTATTTTTAGCTACAGTTAAACAGACAAGCTGCTCATCAGGGCATCCTGATAGAAAAACCTTCCAAGTATTTGTAGACTCTCTGACATTTGCCCTTTTGGTTCATGTAGCAGGGAGTACGCTGCTTCTGTCCTGATGAACATTTCTGGGTTCAGTCATTTATGGGCCAAAGGAAGCCTGAAGGGTGCTACTGGAGTTGGCTGGATACACACCAACTATCCCCGCTTGGCAAAGTTTTTGGGAGTAAGATTTTCAAGGATATGAAAGAAAATAGTAAGTTGGTTATGCTCATCTAAGTTAGCAGAGAAAAAATGCATAGAGAACAGCTTTAAAAAGACAGATTTAGTGTGTTCCTGAAGCCGTAAGTGGAAAAAAATTTACACTGCTATGTTGGGAAAACGGGTGCTAAGGAATGTCCCTCCTTCACTTCACTGAAAGTCACTTAAAGTGATCTCATTTGATGATGACACTGAAAACTGAATGAAGAAAGTGAAAGGCTACTTCCCTCAAACCCTTCCATTTTAAAATCCTGATTCCAGTCTCAGTACAGTGCAATACTGTACAAACACACTTGTTTAAAGATAACACTAGTTAGGCTTACTTTGCTATGGGCAATCCCAGCAAGCTTTAAAAACAAAAAGAATACATTTGCTCACCAGGCAGAATTTTCCTATAACACAAATAGCAAATTCAATCTGCTGTTAAAAAAATTACTCCATTCTAAAAGCAATTAAGAAGGGCATTTTCCCCCCAGCTTGACTTGTCAATCCTATTAGACCAAATTCTAATTAAGGGTGGAAAAGTGGCTATTTTATCTGCCAAATGAAAATAATTTAGTGCAAGTTAATGAGGACTGGCTTATAACTGATTAGTCATTTTGATTCTGGCTTGTTACAGTGGTAGAAATTACCTTCAAGAGATACAGTAGGATCAGCAGTCATTTTCACACATTTGATAAACAAACAGAGCTTTCCTTTGTGACCAAATTAGGCATGAAAATATCTGAAAACAGGAATAAGATAGGTGCAACAGCTTACAGCTACCTTCGAAAATATAAACTAGTTTGAATAATAATATCGAAACTATTAAGACTTGGCAATCTTTTCTCCACATCACACTTGCAACAAGCAGACTGACTAACGAAGGCTAAATAACACCTGAGAGGGAAGCCCAGTCTCACATATGGTTACTCACTTGAGCAGCTTTCCCTCACCGTGCTACGGTGCCACACAAGAGTGCTGACATGAAGATTTTCAAAATCAGGTTTATATCTGTCATCAGGTACATTTTTTGAAACTAAGCTCACTACAACACGAAATGCCAAATGCTGCACAAGAATAACAAAACTTACTAGTCCTTCACAAGCGGATAAGGAGCGGCTTAGGTGGTTCAGAAGGCACCAGGACACAGGAGTGCACACAGCAAAAATACCTTAGAATAGGTCACCTACATCTGTTTTATTTCTTACGTTCTGGATGACTATACATTTGTGTAGGCATTTGCATTTCTCAGTAATCACTTGAAAGCATCCAATACTTTCATAACAATTGGTATGTTCTACTTCTGTGGCGCCCCACCTGGCCTTGACAGCCATACAGAAACTGAGTGATGACATTTCATTTTCAACATTTTGTGTAAAGATCGAAATAACGTCAAACAGAATCCTAAAGCCAGATCATTGGATACCTGAAAACTCATCTCATTTTCTCATATGGACACAGGTACTCAAATGATTAACTGGCTTCAGAAAAATAAATTAAAAACCGAGTCAGTCAAGATTGAACTGGTCATCTCACTACCTCAACAAAACAGATCTATGACCAGTTTCATTCACATGAAGCAGATGGATCTTTTCACATACTTGCCACCATTGCAAAAAATTATATAAAGTAGCTCTTCCGCTTTGGCTGGAAAAGCCCCAAGCACAGCAGCATGGTTTATTTTTAACGTCAACCACTAACGAGATGTAACTTGGCTGATATTCTTCGTGCTTAAATAATTTGATCTTGGTATTGTGACTTTAAGTAGATGACGTCCTCCAGAATCCAACCCAAAACCTGGATAGCAGAGGCATGAAAAAAGAATGCCCATTTGGCTACCAGAAAGCTAATCTTTGCAGGAAGTTCGGGCACTTAAGGGTTCAGAAACATACTCTAAGTTTCCTAAGTACCTGACCAGTTCCTCCTGAACTTTAAACATATCCCCAAGTGCCTAAATGACTTTGAAATCAGACCACAACAATTAGTTGCTTAAAAAATACAATAGCAGCTCAGTAAATAACATTCCAATACTTCTTTAAACTGACAATTTATATTCTACCTGAAACAAATCAGTGTTCTTTCTTGTCCCCTCTCTGCAATGATTTAAGGCAGCTGCTGTATCGATATTTTATAATATTTAGACTTGACATTGAAAAACACACAGGCTGCACTTATTGACATACTGTGGCACATGACACCTAATTTAAGGCAAGTCACATTGACAAAAGGAGTTTGGTGGGCTCTGCATTGTACGTTTTTATATTCACCTGCATTTCTAGTTTACAAAGCAGCCTCAGTCATCAGTGAAAATTAATGAGGAGGTAAAAGAATCAGAAAAAACCTTGGATGTCTTCTGTAGCCTATTTACATGCAAGTTTCACAATGACTTAAAAAAAAAAAATCTAGAACCTTACATAGGATTCTTTTAGGATTAGGACTGTAGTGACATATAATGCTGTAACAAGCTTTTGTTATTAGATATACGTCCACAACCAACACAGTAAGATATTCATGGTGTTATTCGTATCCAGTTCACTGTAATCGCAGTGAGGGGCACAAGGCCATGGTAGCACTCCATGGTCCCCCAGTGCAGAGTACTAAGCAGGGGAGTACCACAGGCTCTCCTACCTGTTAGAAACCTGCCACCTCATCTGCTTTAGTCCACTCACACACAAGAGAGAAAGAACTTTGCCACCTCTGTCAGGACATTTCCTAAGCACCAGCTTTCAATTTCAGTAGAGGAAACAGATATTTCTGGTTTAAAACTGTGCAGCAACTTCATTGCTCTTTAATTTCACATAGTCCCCCTGAAGCACTTTGCTAGTCAACAGACTTTAATATGATTTGAAGCAGATACCACTCCAGGGCTTTCTCATCTTCATCACTTGTTTGTTTTGACCTTGACATTTATTCAATTACAACTGATTTGCCAATCATGCACAACCCTTCCTGAAGTCCATTTCCATACACCAGTGAGTAGGCCCATCCAGTTAGCAATGATCTTTCCACATGCCCGAAGTAAAAATGTACAAAACCGAGGAGCATACAAAATAGCCAAGGTGCCTGTCACAAGGCATCTGCTATTTTCTTTCCTATCACTGCTCTCAGTAAATGGAAACAAAGAGGATCTGTAAAATATCTTTTGGCCAATAATCAACTCCAACATGGCCTAACTCTGGCAGATTAATCAGTTCCTTGAAATTTGCTTCAGTGGAGGAATGCCTCAAGTTTGGGAAAGCAGGATTCATCCCCCTGATTATCACGTCAGCTCCTCCACAGCTGGAGAAGAGAGGAGAGCGCACAGTCCCTATCACATCTCTGTCACACGCTCAGCGCTGGGAGAGGAGGACTTGTTAAGATTGTCAAGTACCATCCACGAATTTATGCCTGTGGAGTTGTTCCTCCTGGAAGAGAACCAAATAACTCATACTTTTTGAAAATTGCTTATGACAGCTTTTCAGTCTGCTTCAGGCTGGCTCTCAGTGATGATTTGTATTTTCATATACTCCTCATACATTAAGAAATTTACACCTGTCAGGTCCTGACAGAGTGTCTCCATCTTCAGCCTTTTCGGGGAAAATTCTTTGCTTGCAGACATTATCCAAATAAGTTTCTATCAGAAGTCTGGGTGACATAACAGGTGGAGGTATAAGAAATATGCAGCAGACAAGCAGAGAATTTTAATGAGAGACAGGGACTTCTGCACTAGCATAAAAGGGATGGAAATTACAATACTGATCCCTGACACTTCAAACTGCACATGAAGCCCATGGGTAATTGTTAGGAGAAGACATAAATGACAGTTACAAAACTTTCTTTACTACCCAGGTTGACATCAGAATTTTTATTTCTATTTAAGGAATCACGCTTGGGGTCAAATAAAGCAGCTCAGTGAACAAGAGTCCTTGTAAATAAGCAGGAGGATGGTTGCTCCTGCTGGTACGCTTGTTGATATCGAAACAAACGCTTGTTCCTCCCAGCTACAGTGGCTGGAGGTGCAGGGGTGCAGGGGGTCTTTGGGCACGAGACTCCCTGTGCATTCAGCCAAGCCCTGACCTGAAGCTCCTCCAGAAAGCTGATAGATGCTTACTACTCATCACAAAAATACTACGCTTCTGAGAACATTTCAGGAAAAATGTGACCTTTGTGGCACAGGTTCAGTGCTATGTCAAGTAACACAATGCTAAACCCAGGTATTACAGTGAGAAGACACATTAGTAGTATTGCCCACTCAGACAATGCATGCCCGCCACGTGGCCAGCAGCATCCTGGCACAATGGGTCCTTCAACAGGTTCGCTTGTGTCTGCAAATCCTTCCCCTCACCTCACTCTTCCTCCAGCCCCAGGAAGTTTCACTGTGTGACTGTCCCCCAGATACTTCATTTTCACAAGGCAGACAGAATTTGCAGGAAGGCAGGGCGACACGCTGGCGGGAGGAGGTCACATCATTGCTTGTGTAAGAAAAGTAGCATAAGATGCCCGGGCGAGACCACGCCTCCATGGCTGGGGATGCCATGCGTCAGAAGCTGACATAATTTGGGGTGGTAGCATTGGGAAGGGAAGCGAGCGTCCCTCAGGGTTTGTTTCCAACCTCCTTTGAGTGCTGGCTGAATGAAGACCCAAGGCAGGATGACCAGAGAGGGCTCCTTGCTTCCCTCATCCTTTGGCAGCAGAGGGATGAGGGGGAGTCAGCGGCGTTGGCAGTTTTGTTATGCTCCATTTAGCAGCAGGCAAAAGATAAGAGGACCCACCCTGTTCCTGTCCTCCCCGCACCCCTCTCTCACTCCACTGCAAAAGGATGCAGTGGGTAAAAGAAAAGGAAGATGCTGCAAGGACCGCAGGGCAGCACCATGCCTCTCCTGGCTTCCACCCCAGGAGAGCAAACATTTGTGTTCTCCCTAACGTCATAAGGCAAGTTATTCCACACCCACCCCCACTGTAACTAACCATAGTAGCATTGCTGGGCAGTAATACTTAATTACCGTTGCTTTTACAGTTTAATAAATGGTTGGGTTGCCAACACTAAAAAGACACAATTTGTCAACGGTAAATTAATGTTATTCAAATTAACTTTGGACCATAAAGAGGGCTTTTAATGTCACTCATCCATTCAGCGTTTACTGCCCCTATTTTGTAACTAATGTGCAAACTGCTGAATTATTGGATTTCTTTAATCTTTTTTAATTCTTTATTACTCGGTACCTTCTGTTGTGCTTTAATGATCTATCATGCCCAGCTCTTCCAAATAAAGGTCTCTGTTAAAAGAAAAGGCCTGGTTAGCCACTCAACAGATTAATTTTCCTCCTTCTGCAACTCTTACTGCAAGCCTCTCTTCTTGCTTTGATTGCAGAAGGAACCAAACCTCTGATATGTATATTAGCTCTTGAACCGCCTTCTTTTGCTTAGGCAAGATGTGCAAGATTGCTAGTTTCCAGCAAGTTTTAAAGGTAAAGGTAACTAAAACATAGTAAACATGCACACACTGCTGGAGTTAGAGGAAGCACTCAGGTACTTGCTTGAAAGTTTCTGAAAAGGTCACTTCAGTCCTAAAGGCAGTCAAACCAGCCCCATTAATGGTGCAGTCAGCTGCTGTTGGCATTATCTTTTCCAAAAGGCCACTTTTAGGTTCAGGCTACTGAATGCAGACTTCAGCTTTATTTCATCCAGAAATGCTTAACAAATTTGAATTTTTTTGTGTGCAAAGATTTCTCGAGCTAATTGTCAGATTTAGATAGCCTTTTTATGAAAATATTGCTTTACCTAACTGAGACGGTATTTCATCCCATGCAAAAGGAAGCATTTCTTCCAGGTTTAATTTTTCTTTGAAAAAAACTCATAGAAGAGCAGTTTTCTCCTTAAAAGATGGCAGTTGCCAAGTACTGACGTAAAGGGTGATAGGTATCTGAATGCATACACAAACAAATACGAAAGCATATCATCCTGTATCAAGTGACTGTTTGCAATTAATTTAATTAAAAATTAACAAATATTTGTAAGTGGAGACAGACTTTCTATTCAAAGATAGAGCAGTCTGTCAGCCATGGCACAGCTGATGAACACCTGCTCTAATTCTATATACAGCATAAAGCCTAATCGTTTTGTCATTCTTGCTTATCTAGGGGAGCCTCATTGCAGGATTTGAGGACACGTCGACATAAAGGCTGGAAGGGAGATGAAGAAATCATCTGCCTGGCCTGTTTGTGCCGGGCCAGGAGGAGCTCGATCCACACACACCTTCTCCATTTCTGACACTGGCATGAAAAAACTCTGTAAAATATTTTGAAATTGGCCTGAACACCATGCAATCTTGGCACTGAGATTTTTTAAGTGACATCTTTATTTGTATTGGGAAGAGAAATGAAACTCCCTGTTAATGTCATAAGTAGACATTACTACACCGGGGAAAGTCCAAAACACCAAGAAAGAAAAAAAATACACAACACCCCACAAATATGCACAGGAACTGAGTGAAATGAAAATATGAGCAAAATAAGAGTATATACAGCTAGAGGTAAACTAACGTAGCTGAGAGAAAGAGCCAAATGAACAGAAGTGCATGAGATGCTTCTGACTCAGAAATTAAAAATGAGCATTGCAAACGAAGTGATGGTGAGTGAGAGCAGCTAACTGGGCGTGCTTGTTATATAGGAGTGCAAAAATCCACATTTGTCACACTTAGTAAATGATTAGTGCACATTCACATCATAGCAACTTTCACTTACTTTTAATAAAGCAGTATCTTTCTATTTTAAACACTGAAATCTGGCCTCTGATTTTTGAATAGAGGAGATGAGCCTCCTTTCTCCTCCCAAAATATTAAAGCCAAAACCCCTAGAACAGCTGTAGTGCAGTAGCTTGAGAGTGACCAGTTCACCTACACAGACTGAAAGGCAGTTTGTAAGCCATCAGGGTGATAGGCAAGTTATAAATATAGCTTGTATTTTTTGACTCAATCTACACAGATTTAGATCAACCAAGAGACTTAAAGTAGCTTTTTGTTTGGCTAGGACTAAATCCTGATGTCCTCCATTCAGATATCTCCACTGCTTTGTTACTCGTGCTCAACTACCTCATTACATCATGTCTGGAACAAGACTGCAAAATTCACACGCATTAACAGTTTTTTCAGGTTACTTTTTTTTTTCAATTTATATTTCATGGTACTTCTTAAGCTTCTGGTAACTTAAAAAAAAAAAAAAAGGCAGGCAGCAGTTTAGCAGTAGATGATCACCCAAAATTATTCCTCCTGTTTCTATTCAATTGATATACAGTAGCTGAAAATTATCTCAGCACAAGAAACCCACTGCTTAAAGGGGAAATGAGAAATAATAATTTATTTCACCATAGTATCATTAATTACCGTAAACTAATTCAAAATGCTGGGGTTTGGGGTTTTTTTTAACCAGCCTACCAGACAGCTGAAGTGGGTTTGAACAGAATATCGCCCCGATGCCAAAAAACATAAACAACATCTTTCACTAGTGAGCTTATTAGGTGAATCACTGGAAGGCAAGAGCAATCCAAATCAGTCTTGTGAGCATCCCAATTTAAATCTGTTTCCCTGACGGAAAGCAACTTGTTTTCTCCCAAAGTCACAAGGACTCTTCAGGCTGCAGACAGCATAGATGCAAGAGAGTCTGGTGGTACAGTTCCCTCCTCAGTGGCAGAAGCAGCCACGTGCCCTAGTGACTGCCAGGTCTCCCACGCAACCCAAGCAAAGCATCTTGCACTCAACACTTTTGCTCTCTCCATTTCCTTGTAGAAATGCCCTTGACCAACAAGTTGTACCCCAACCTTTACAATGGGATGCTTGAAATCAAGACATGCTGGCCTGTTAATGGGCTCTACGGTGCCCGCAAGGGGCGAAACACAAGCGACAGACTCATTCCTTGAAAACATAGTGTACCAAAGGAGCACCCTCCAGCAAGACTGGGGATCAGCACTGGTGTTGCAGCAAGGAGCTTCCCCCATAGACACCACCGCACTCGTAGCCTCCGAGCAAGCCTGGACCTGGGAGACACCGTATCACCCTGCCCAGGCTTCCTTGCAAAGAAATGCCTTCCAGAAGCAGAAAGAAAACTTGTCCCATGCTGTGTTCCTGTACAATGTGACGCACTAGGCACGAGATGACTGTACACTTGTCAGTAACCCATCAGCATACTATTTCTTCACACATAAGTGGTTGCTTCTCATTAATGTGCTGCTGTGGTGCTACACTAACAGAAGGCTGGGAGAAGCTGACGGTCCCGGTGCAACATGCATGAGATACGTGTACTCACAATGGATAACCTACAAAATAAGGGGAATATTTGTGTGATCAATTCATGTGCTGAAAATGAGAAGTCCGATTCACCACTTTGCAACTCCAGTGTTGTGCCACACTGCCTAAACTCCACCGCAATGCTGCAGTGTCACAGGTTACCAAATTAAACGGACAGTTTTGGTCAGAGATGAAGGATACAGTGATGACATATCTGCTTCCAGCTTTTGTGATATTTTCATGTTTTAGGTAAAATTCTCTGACACAAGTCGAGCCAAATTTGGATGAAATGTATAAAAACCCAGGAAAGGGAAGAGAGAAAATACTATGATATGGGAGGGGAAACCAGCACAGGACTATCAGTACTACTTCAGGATTAAGTCTTTAAAGGCACATAAATACACAACTCAGGATACGCCACATTTATCCATGTCTAATAGTTTCAGTGTCCATCGTCCTCCTCAGGTCAAGAACACCCAGGGGATTTCTCACCCTTTTACCTGCAGGATTGGTTGCAGCATTTTGTCTGTTCTTCATGATTTCCTCAAATAGATTTATAGCAGAACTCGCTCCATGACAGACATAAAAGTCTTTTCATTGAAGGTGACACAGAGTTTTACCACGGAAAAAAAGTAACTGCCTCTGCTTTGTCATACCTGGGCATTCATTTGAGGGGTACACAGCCCATTTTTCTTGCCTCTGTCAAGAAGCTGAAAAAATGAACACTAATTATATGGTCCTCAACAAAAAGATCTCGTGCAGCTAGAATAATTATTGAGATCCTCTCTCTCTGCCCTTAAAACCAAACAGGACTATTAACGTGGATCAGCCTTTATTTCCTTCTTTGAATGTCATGCCATTGACACTGAACTGCCACAGAGTTTTAACAAATGGAGAAGCAGAAGGATAAATAGCAAAAGCCCTTAAATCCCCAGAGTACTCGAACTACCCATTTGCCAGAGGAGAACAGGACGCTCTTCTTGCTGAGAGCCAGGCCATCAATTCCCGAGGAACAGAAGCCCTCAGTGACAGCAAGCTCAGCTCTCGCGGCTCAGTAGACAACCTTCCCAATGTGAGCCTCTATTCACCACTGGATCTGCAGCCAGGCAAGCGGGATACCTCCACTCCTCCTCATAACTTCTCAGAGAAGCAACAGAGAGGAGTTAACAAACCAGCGAATGGCAGAAGAATTGCTCTAATTTAGAGGTATCAGCCTTGCTCAATAAAACAGCGCTCGGCAAGCACAGTTACTGGGGAAGGACAAATGATTTGGGGTATAATACCAGACCGTTTCTCCTCCCAGGGCAGCCAAGTATCTGGAAAGCAAAATATTAGGACCCTCTAGGGTTGAAGAAAGAGGAAGGAGAAAGTAATAACATTTTCCCTCTTTCCCAGGAGCCAGGGTGGAGCTAACTGTCCCAAGTCTGCTGAAGTATACAAAATCTTAAGCTATACAGAGCGGACCACAAATGAAAATGTAAGAGAAAGCCCCGCACTCTTCTCATTCCTTGAAATGGAAACGAACTATTCAGGTTTGGTCTTCCTTAGCAAGTTTTTGCGCTGCTCCAGTCATTAGAAACTTTATTTTCCTGCCTAGCACATGCCCAGCAATTTTTTCCAAGCCTCAGGACAGTACAAATGCCTCTGGTGGAAATCTTCACAGGGTGAGTTATATCTACTATCTTTTCAGGAGATAAGCAGAGAGGCTCTCTTCCTCATGCAGAGCGCCACACAAAGAGGGTTTTACAATCAGATATTCTCAGGAGAAAAGACAGCGCGAAAAATACAAATGTATAATAGTTTTCCCCTCAGAGTTTTAAGTATATAGTAAAAAAATGCCATGTATTTAAAGGTAATAAAGCAATCACAATCAAAATGCCTGTATTTGTACTCCATGCATTTTTTTAATACTTTGCCCTGATTGAAATGATAATCTTATTTTTGAGGCTGATCCCTGTTTAATATCAAATGAATCAATCTTCTATTCTTTCAATCTAAAATGGACTTGGCAATTGTTAATAGGAGATTCAAAGCAAACTGCAAGATGTCATTTGTCATTTCTCTTTTCAGCACCAAACAAGTGACTGGCAACTGAAAAAATGGATTATACAGAGCGCTGGCACTGGCTTCATTTACACTTCTGGCCTTTACACAATGGATGTACACTTTCTGATTACAGAATCATGGACTGCATAAAATAAATTGCCAACCACTTTTCAGATTCTTCCTCCAAAGCTACTTGCCACCTTTCTTTCTAATGTATTCTGAATTAAACAAGCCAGGTTCTTAATACGATCTAAAACTATGAATCGTATCTTTTTGCTAAGAAAGCTAAGAAGCACATGCCTAAATGTTACCAATAAGTATTCCTATCCTGGCAAAAAGAAGACATACTATCTACATTAAGCTAACTACTGACAGCATTTTCATGACAATATTTTCAGATAGATTTCTTTTCCCCCCCTCCTGTGGCAAGTTTCACAGAATCCTTCTTTCACGAGACTAATATTTAACTTTCTATCTTTCTTTGTCTGCTATTTCTGCTCTGTCAAATCCAGTAATACCCATTTTATTGCTAAATTCTTATAAAAAGAAACAAGTTACCCAAAAAGGAAACATTATGGTCTATCCCATTAAACACAGTAAAACTTTAAATCTCACATAAAAATAGGTCATCCAATTACATGGTAAAAGCGACATTTTTTCATTGTCCAGTACACAATATATTTACAGGAAAATTACCAGAAACCCCTCAGCTGTATCAGATCTGAACCTTATATTTAGATGCAGTCATATATTACTGCTGATAATGTGATGTCAGTGAATAGATTGGAATTTTTCACTGTCCTTTATCAAGATAAATTGTTCTGTCAATAGCAAATGGCTGGCAAGTATTAACACTCTGCACACTATATGACTTTTCATTCCAACCAAAAATTGTATTTAATGCTTTTGCACAAAATCTATGGCCGTGACTATCCCTATTACCTATTTAACTACCTTTTAAAAGGAGGATTTATTTCTGCAAATTAGGACCTGGGTAACAAGACGGTATCATGCATCATAAACTTTAAGTCAATACAAGGCAGGACGCTTGCAGTTCGAATGGGGAAATACCTTCCTCTCATCACTTGGTCATCCAACAGCATTACCAAGCTGTGGTGGGAGCAGGTGCTCGGAGCAGAACTTTATCTTGGCGTTCTTCCACCTACACCGCCACCGCGTCCCACAGTAGCAATTTGCTCATTGGCCTATTACTTTCAATAGGTATTCCAGTAATTGGCTATTTCACACTCGTAAGGCTTGAACTGGCAGAGTGCAAAGGGCAGGCAACCAGCCTGTCAGGGTCCTGCAAGCCGGTCGTCCATCAATTATCATCAGCTTTTACAAGAACGAGCAAATGCTCTGAAACCTTGTTGGCTTGGATCGGCTTTGCTGTGAGTGTAATTTATCCCCAAACCATGTTAAGTTCCTATCTGAAGAACGCGTAGGTTGCTATGGAGTGAGTAACATGTTCGCTGGTTGGCACGTTCTGGGCGGGAGGCGGCGGGGGTGACGTTGTTGATTATCTGGAGGATTGTAGCTTCTGCTGGGTTCTGTGGCCACCTGCTGTCCTACACCCGCTCCCTTTGCCAAGAAATACTCAAAGCAGACAAATATAGTTTGTTTTGTAAATGATGACTTCAAAGGAAGAAAGGTCCTGCCTACAGCAGCCTGGAAAGGCTGGGCACACCTGAGCCACTCGTGTTTGTGGCAAACTGTTCTACATTTGCACTTATGATGGAGAGGAACATATCTGAAAGAAAACCAGGGTTAAAGCATTCAGGTAGGCTAGAAAGTTACAGCAACCGTAACACTAATCACTTTTCTGCTTAAACCCAACAGTCTCCATTTGCAACCAAGTCAAATCTGAGCTCTCCTGTTTCCCACAGCATTTTACCCTGCATTCTTCTATGCCAGGCTTTTTCATTACCACTATTTAAAAAGCAAAAAGACCTGCAACGTTTTTGCTATCTTACGTACTATTTGTTAGATGTCCCAATTCTAGGTAATACCATTTAGTATAAGGTGGCTAGGGCTTAGTATCTACCAGCTTCTTGTACAAACAACCCAGACAAATCCTTCCCAAAGGCCGATTTGATCTGTTGACCAGCTAATTGACAAAGTGGTCTCTTGTCTGGCAACTACCTGCCTTGAGGAAAGTAAACAAACCACAGATTTTAAAAAATAACAAACTCATCTAGTACATGTGCTAATAAAATCCCAAGTACTTAAAAAAGATGATGAAAAAAAAAAATCACATACATGTTAAGAGCAAAGTGATTTAGAAAGCTGCTAAGGATGTTCAAAAATCAATTCCAAACTTCAAGAGGACATGACTAAGGCTCTTAATAAATCCACCTCCAAATGGATCTAAGAGTTACGCACCCTTACTAGTTGAATAAATGAAGTGACACTGAAGCATATCTAATTGTAATACATCACAAGATAATCTGTCAAGCCCCAAGTGTTCAGGTCCTGTCACCCTTCTTCATCCATTATTTATACACAGCCTTCATTGCTAGTGAAATCCCTGTGAAGTATAGCTTGGCGTCCAAATGCAGCTGTTTTAGCCACTCAGCAGATACAGTCAGGAATCAAACCCGTACAAACTCGCCAAAATAGCTGTTATTCTGCTGGAGAGAGAGTTCAGAAAGGAAAAAACACGCAGAAGCCACAACCATTTTCTGCTTTACTTAACGGACTGAAGAGCTACCCACCCCCGTGTCTTTGCAGTGGACACTGTGGTATGCCCTGCTGTCAAAGCTTGCTTTATATCCACTTCAAGATGCTACCTGGGGCCCCTCTAGCCTTTATTTCTTTATCCCATTTTAGACAGGAAGGCTCGCCTAGAAACACATCTCAGTGCTCTTAACAGCATCTGCTGTGGTAATAGGCAAGCAAACTAATGGAGCAGTGCAATATTTTTTACTCCAAACTTGCCAAAGATGTGTGAAGGGCAAACAGTTGGACATATTTACATACATTCATGATCCAGAAAGTCTCAGTTCAGCAGCTGCTGCCGCAAAAGGCAATCCTTCCCTGTTAGCCCGCTCAGCAAGCACAGCTCTGCTTCGCATCCTGCTGGGAGTGATGGGCAGTTTGCAGGGGAAGCCTCTGGAGCGAAAGCTGGGCTGGGGATTTTTCGCTGACTCTCATTTTAGTAACTGAAGTCGCAAATTCTTAATCACCACGTTATTGCAGAAGAAACAGGGGTTCCTCCCCTTGTTCCTCTTCTTCCTCCAAGACACTCACAAACACTTTTTAAATGTGAGAATAAAGATGCACATTTCACGGTACTTCAGCAGTTCAGCCAGGACCTCTGCTTCACTCACGAGGCTGTGATAACAACCCCAATCTGCTTCAGGCATGCAGCACTAGAAAATTAAAGGTACTGTAAATTACATGGCTATATTCCTCCCACAGCCCAATTAAAGGCTTTATTACCGGTCAATAAAGTACCAAATAAAAAAGGTATCCTCCAGATAAGGCAGCTGTTGCCATTTGGCTCTGGTGAGCCTTTATTTATGTTCCACAAGTTTGCAGCATGAAAGTTGCTGATAGGCCATGTGCATTATTACCAGATGCCCCGTGGAAACCGCTTGTGTCCCCAGGGCCAAGTCCTCAATAGCACCCGTCTTTTCCAGTAGGCAAGCAGTCTATTCACACACGGCGTGATTCGTGTTATCGCTTGCTGCCTTTGTAGCTCTGAAACCGTAGATGCTGCCTCCCCATGAACAAAGCATCCTCCAGCAGCCACGGACCTTGGTCCCGAGCTGGTAGCTGCTCTGGCTGCCTCTCGGTATGACGGCTGGTATGTCCAGGGGTGGCCAGAGATATCAGTGAGATTTTTCCTTGTATATTGCACAAGGAAACCAGACCAGGCCTCTGAGCAATACCTTCATCCTGCTGAGAGCTGCTATCACTTATTCCTAGGCTAACAAGGTTGGCTGCTCTTGTCTCTGATGCCCACACTCCCTCCCGGCTCCCCATCCATAACTGTGCAGAGCTGAAGCCTCTCTCTTTTTCCTCAACGCTCATTTGCATTGACTTAATTAAAACATGATTTCTTTTTTTTTCAGTGTAAAGAACAATGACTTATGAGCTCTTACTACTGTTGTATGTTTTCATCTCTAGGAATGGTAACAGCCCTCAGGAAGCGAGGCATTAAGACATCAACACAGCACTCCCATGGCTTGATGTGCACAATTCTCTCCCCTTCCCCAGCTTTTTTCATTTCAGGCACTTCCTAATTCCTGTTTGGGCTTCTGAGTGATACGTGTGTAATTAGTGAAAAAAGACATTAACACCTACAAGGCACTCTTCAGACATCAAAAAAATCAAGCTATGCAGTTCTGCTCGCTGTTTCTTGTAATTACAACATTAATTTCTTACTTTTGGGGAAAAATAAAATTCCTGTATTTCACAGATGATGGCAGAGCTAAAAATTAATTTAAGATGATAATGTTACATGAAAACAAAAACCTCTCCTGATTGAATTTCAAGGACTCTTCTGTTTAACTAGCTTCAAGAGTCCTTTTTTTGATCATAATAAAATTATTTGCCATATGGTTCAGATGCTTGTGATCCTCTCTCAATGAGAGGATTATGCATGAGATATAATGCCTACTGTAGCTGCAGCCAAGCACACAGCTGGCTCTGATAATGCCAACAAATGGCTTCATCTATCTCAATGTCACGTAGGAGCTGGTGCGATGAGAATCAGCCCAGAGTACAATTAAAATCTACATCATCTGTGAGAAAGGTGATGGAGGTTCTGACATCAGAGCTGTGCCAGATTCATCCTCTTTCCATTGTAACAGAAGAAACATGTTGCCCCTTTCACCCTGTCACGCTAATGATGTGCTTTGCACATCCCTTCCTGTGCACATTAAAGGTAGTAAATCAGGGAGACTCCTATTTAAAAGCTTCACCTTTATCTGACATTCAGTAACGAGAACAATTTCTAAATTTAAGTTAAGTGTATTCCTTGCTCCCCTCTCTGTGATGAGATAATGCCATTTGAAGTCTGCAAGTGAAATATGCGTAGAGGAGTTTATGATCCACATGGCCCCAAATTGTGACAGTATGCAAGAATTTCCTTGTTTTAGTTCCACAATATTTAGTCACACTAATAAAACCAGGCTTGCACATCCATTTCTTCCACCAAACCAAATTTTATTGCAAAAATGGCCATAATTCACAACAAACAAGCCTGATATCAAGACACTGATGAACCTCCTCTTTTAGGTTTTTAAAGCTAGTAGGGGACTTGGGCAATGATTTTGTTTTATTGTTATATTCATTAAAGGCAAACCCCACAAATATGTTTTATTAGCATTTTCAATGATTTAGCGTAAATATAAGACATAATTACTTATGCCTGGCTCTCAAATTTTATTACGAGCCAGGGTTGTATTAAAATATTTTAAGCCTTTGGACGTCAAAAATGTAAAAGCTTGTCTGGCAGAACACAGCAAGCCACCAGCTAATGCTGTTTTCTCCTTTCTGTCAATTTAGCTGCATCAGTTTGCGTGGCACATTGCAAATGGTATTGCTAATCAATGCAATGTAGGCACTGGAAAATTAAGATATGCAGGTTTACACTCACTCTTGATCTTTACTGGGTTTGGGATGTAATCAAAGTCTATTTAAAAATCTTTAATCACACAATATACATGCAGACGGTTTTCAACTATCTCCTGGTTAGGACTTAAGTCAAAGTCCCACTGCATGCCCCTTAATTACACTGATAAATGTATTTTTAAACACACATGTTTTGTACTAAATAAGACAAAATACATTGCACTTGACTCTCCGCTGTGTTATTCTAGCTTAATGCCATTTGTCTCAATAGTGTTACACTATGATAAAACTAACAATATGCAAGTGTTGAAGTATTTCGTTATGCACCAACATAAAAAATCTAAATCCGGGAACATGATGCTAAGCATCTCTCCATACAAAAATGAGCACCTTGTTGCTTTCTGTTAAGCAGTCAATGATAATAGAAGGCTTTGCCTACAGGCCAGCCTGCACATCTGTAACAACATTGCTCTATTCAGTTTATTTAGACAAAATGACAGCAACATCCTCTTCCACAAGAGCTTAGGTGGTACAAGCTTTGGAGAAACATCCCGGTGACATAAAAATCTACTGTTTAATACAGCAAAAGTTATAAAACTTAAATTTTAAAGAACTAAATCAACTCAGAGTTTCTAAGGAATACTTAAGAAAGCAGATGTCTCTAAACTGAGGAATGCAGTCCTTGCAGTTCATGTCAAATGTCGTTGCTCCCAGGGTAAAAAAAAAGAAAGAAGAAAATCCAAGCAGAATTTTTATTGCACTTGCTATGTCTGCCCATATCTAAACTTACCAAGCTACAGATAAATAAACAAAAAGTGGGGTGCCAAGGCTTCATGCTCATTGAACGAATGTTTTTTCTCTCAGCCTTTATTCTTGGGTTTTTTTCCTCCCCAGATAATAACAGTTGGTAACCGCGTAACAAGGCACCCATTTATAATTCAGGTATGGGCTCTTCACAAGTCCATAGCAAAGAAATGCTGCTTTTGAAGATAAGACACATGCAATTATGTCCAAGTTCAGCTTCCCTCCTTTACCTGAGTAAACACAGTAGCCTATGTCCAAGTTTGAAAATGAACTGCAAAAGATCATAAAAGCAGCCACTCCAAATGAAAAATTGTCATTTTCTGTGCATCTTTCAATAGCTCTGAAATAAATAAGTCAAACTACAGAAAAGGTAAGAAACATAGAACAAGAATTCATAATATCAGTGAAGGTGACAAATAGCCTCCAAAATGCAAAAATCTCCTCCCATAAGGTAAAAATGCAATTGGAAACTATGCACACACTTCCTGTACACTCCCAAAAATTGTAGTACAGCTACCCCAACTCAGCTTGAGAGGGATCTACACACTTACACGTACACCTCTGCAGAGCTCTCACAAATCCAGGAGTATAACAAAATCTTACACATACCGAAATACAAAATCTTGATATACAATCTTGAAAAATAAGTATTCGGGTACTGTATTTCAAAAGAAGGTCTTAAAATAACAGAAATAACAGTTTTAGAAAACTAAATCTGGGAGCTTTCTAATAGCAGCAGAAAATAATTTTGGCTAAATGTGGTGCTCTAAAGAAGACACCAAAGTTATAATGCAAGTGGAAGTGCAACAGAGACACAGAAAGACAGGCCACCATCCTCCCATATAAAGAATTTGAAGATGAAAAAGCCATTGATTTAATGGCTCAACTAGTTCATAATCTTGATAAGCTATTAATCTGAAATCACACTGCAAACTTTCTACAAGCAAGACTTCAAAAATTTCCTTGTCTCTGACAAACTGGAAGTTCTTGATGGTGCGTGACTGGGCCTAAGTCATCAATATTTTTTTTAGTATATAAAATTTAATAGCACTCAATGGTACAATAATACTTCAAAGAAAATTAAGACAGAACTAATCTCAGCATTAGCTACAGGAAAAGAGAGAAATAAATGAAGAAAAAAGGAGATGCAACTGACTGAAGGAAGAAACGTTATGGTAATCTCATCCTTTAAGACTTGAGTACGCTTTTACCATGTCAATGTGCACAACAAAATTGAATTCTGCAAGCAATCACACATGCTGCCAGACCCTTGAACTTCCACTGTTTCAAATAACCAGGATCAGGAAAAGCCACATAAAAGAAGTTTTCTTCTGTCCAGTAAAAAAAAAAAAAAGCAAAGATAACTTTGTTAAACCCTCCCATCCCCAACACACTTACATATACAAAAGAACAAAACCTAGCTTTAATTCTTTAATTATTTGGTGAAAATTGCAGAAATTACAGTGAAAATTTATAAAGACATGCAGACAAACCAATATCAGATGTGAAATAGTAAAAAACCCATTCTTTAGAAAACAGACGGAGATTACTGACTCAGTGAGGACCTTGTAGAGCCCAAATTCAGAATGTGGTAAAGTATCTCCAAGTCATGATAAACTAGACCACTAACGAAGCACTGAGACTGGAGAGGAGAAAAAAGGAGAATCACATATGATGTTCTTTCTATTTTTCTCATACTTGGCAAATCTCTCCACCTGTGACGTTCTCTGAACTTACTGTTCTAAGTAATTTAGAAGCAACAAATTGTATGGAGACTGCTTCTTATCTTAGCATGCTGAGTAGTCCAATTTAGTTTCTGGTTAACTCGCTTTCAAACGTCCAAAATGTTTTTTTGCAAGGTTTTAACAGTGCTTGCCACTGTTGATACACTCCACTTCTGCACACTGCTGAGGTCCTCACCACCAGCTGAGCACCCAGATGCAGACAGCAGCAAGAGCTACTACAAAATCAAACTTTTTTCTGTTGAGTAAAATGTGGTGTTTTAGGATTTTCTGTTGTTTAAGATAAGAGCAGAATTCTCCTTCAGGATGTGAAATATTTCTTCACAGTTATTTAAATCAAAGTATCTACAGGTTTGGTTCCTTAAAAGGCGCAAGAGGTTGCGACAGATGAATGGGTATGTGTGCTTAGGTTATTGCTCATCTCCAAACAGTATTGCTCCCTGTTTTAATGATCATATCAGAATCTCAAAGAAGATGAGAAAAAAGATGAAAAAACCCGAAGTTTATTATTGAGCGAGCTCCAGTGCACCTTGGAGCTCTCGTATTTTCTGTTCACCTTCTTCTATTTTCATTTTTCATTTTCCTAGAACCAGCTGTCTATTCATAAAGCCAGACAGATACTGCTTAATATAATATCAGTATTCCTGGTATAGCACTGACAGATTAGAAAAGGTTGTTGAAAAGCAAATGCATATATGCAAATGTTTTTCTATATTAAATGGAAACATTCCAAAAACTCAAATGATCCATGTGAAATTTTAATTATAACTTAACAGCTGTTTGAGGTAATTGAAGGATATCAGAAAGGTGATTTCCTTCTCATTGTAATTAAAGAGTTAAGCCTAATTTACTGTTGTCAGAACAAGACTAAATACCAATCTGGTCTGCCTAATTACATAAAAAGGTAAACAGGAGAACTCCAAGACAGACATCAGAAGGCTTCCTCCCACCTCAGCCTGCCCCTCCCCACACACACACTCCCCCAGTAAAAGAAACGTAGAATGGAGAAGTTTCGCAGTGATCACTTCTGTCCTATGTCTTCTCTGGCAAGAAGATGAGCAATGACCTTTAAAGCAAGTGAGCAACTCACTCTAATTCTGCTTTGCCATCCTTTTATTAATTTTGCCTGGAAGCTATTTTCATTTCCATTTCCTTGGCTTCACAGACTTATTGTTTAATACTGTGGCTATGCATAAAGGTAAACATCTGTTTTGCATTCACTAATGTGGTATTATCTAGTTGTCACTGACAAAAGAATAATGTAATACAGAAATAATGCTGAAATACTTGTTGGTCTATGACAATATAACAGGTTTTTTTCTATAACTTCGAGGGAAAACAGAACATAAAATGGTTTTTATCTCTATCATAAATATATAGTGTTAATATGCATACTTTTTAAATGATGCATCAAATACAATGGTCTTCATAACAAATATAATCCTTTCAAATGTACCTGAACAAAAATTAAAAACTATTTCTAGAACATTAAAAGTTCAAAAATTTTGTTTTCTAAGCAATCCACTGATTAATAGACAACCTGTACGGATCATGGGAACTTTTCTACGCCACCTTTTTCCACCTCCCTTGCAACACAACTGCCATTATTGAAAAGAAGCACAAAAGATTTGAGAGACACAAACCCTGGCTACAAGTGTCAATAATATTCAGTGTAAAGTTAATTGCTAAAGTATGAATTCTGTCAACATTTTACATATATATATACACACACACACACTTACTATATTATCTCCAATGCGTTATACTAAACACCAAAGAATTCCAAAGTGATATATTCAGGCATAGGGTCAGAAGTGGTGAGAGATGAGTGAGAGAGTACAACTTGTGAACGATATGCCCCTGAAGAAAAGTGCATCTGTGTATTTAATTCACATTTGCACCACACCTCAAGCTCTGCGTGGCTCATGTGCGATCAGCATCAGACCCTAGGGAAAATGAGCAGCAGGATTCCAGGAGAACAAGAAGCAGCTCCACTACACAGGATGTCAGCAATAGATGAGGAAGCCAACTGAAAAGTGTGAAAATGTTCGTAGATGTTTGGATCACATGGATCAAGGAAGTGCCAATGTAATATGGAAGACATTTCAGATGTCTTTAACAAAGGCCAGTGCTGGTGGGAATGAAGAGAGGCCAAGCAGTCTTAGACCTGTGAAGCACCTAGGCTAACAATACGGCATCTTGCACTGAGTATCACCTGTGGCCAGACAGCTGTAGTTTTCAGTTCAGTTCATTAAGGCTATTTTAAACAGACACAATATAGAGGGAGAATCATATACTGAAAATATCAGAGACAAGTTTGCAGTAAACACATTTTCTGTGTTTTGCTGCACAAGGATCCTTACCTCAACTCAAATCGCACTCTAAGCACTGAACACTCTGCTTTTATGCTCAATTAATGTAACTTAATCCAGCCATAAGCAGAGTATTTCAGACAACTAGATTGTGCTGGGATTCCCCTGCCTCCTTGTGCTCTAGTGGTTCTCCTGACCTTGACAAAGCTCTTGGTTATCCTCCATACAACATAATTTTCTGTATCTTTCTAAATGGTCAAAAAGAGACAACGTACAACAAAAACTTCATGAGGAGTTGTAAAAGCACACTTGAAAAGGATCTCTTACTAATTAACTTCAAAGCAGATAATAAAAAAATAGCAATTTTATTCTCTACACATTACAAACATAAATTGTACACACTCTGTTTCAGCTGCCGTGCCCCCTTGTACAAAGCAGGGCTTCACTCCCAGGTCAGTAGGAACAGCTAAAGATGTTCCACCACCTTCCTTCCGCTGCTTTCTCGCTTATTCATTTGTGCTTCACCCTTGTTGTGAAAAATCTTAATGCAGATTTATCTCAGGAACATTTACAGAAATATTTATACAGAAATATTTACCTTTACAGGTATAATCCCACTGGTTTACTTCCCCAGATAAGAAGCTACTAGAATCAAATTATTTTACTACTCATCTTTCTCTGTTCTGTCAAAAGTACGTTTAATGCAATCTATGTGATGAATGTGTCCTCATGAAAAGTAGGAGGGAAAATTAATTTGGGGGGTCTACCAATGAAAAGATCATTTGTCATTACTGTGCTGAGCTGTGCCAGCACATGACTAGAGCCCTGCAACGTATTGTTAGACCCCAGCGGCTGCTGCCCATTTTCTGCCCCTTCCTTTAGCAAACTCCTCCTTCCTAATGCTTCAATTCGCTCTGAATGAAGGTTATTAGCAATACTAACCAGCCAGAGTGGCGAGCTTGGATGCAGCGGGGGTGGGACGTGAATTTGTAAGAACTAATTTGTCTAATGTTCAGTAACAAAGGCAAAGCGTCTGTGCTGTGAATTAATATAGCATCAATCACTGACTAACTGCTTCAGCACATGTAATGAGAATATTCTCTGGCCAACCCCATGGTCTGCACAGACAGCTGGAGAGATAATAACCCGAATGGAATTTTTATTTTAATGCAACTCTCATCTTCAAAGCAAGAAAGAACCTAGGGAGACTATCCTTGGGGGGGTGGGGTGGGTGGTGTGCATATATTTATATATCTGTATATACACACACACACACACACACGCATAACAGCCTTTCAGAAAAAAGCTTAGAATGAAAGTATTTATTTTGAAAAGTAATACCTGGTACTTAGAAATATGTTCAAATTGATTGTAAGGTTCCTGGTTGAATAGCCCTTTTCTTTTAATTCTGAGTTGTTTTACCTCCTATCTAGTTGATGTTTTTAATGATGTAGTTAGCTCATCTTATTACAATTTTAGTTTGTATAAAAATAAAGAACGCTTGAAAACAGTTTTATATCCAGAAGAGGTTTTTTTCTCCCCTTCATTTGCTGATCACATTAAGGGCAGACACAGAAACATATATTTTAACACTTTTACATTAAACGGAGTCACAATTTGAAAAACACTTCCACTCACATTTCTTTAACAAGGACATTTAGTGTTTGCATAGTAACAATCTCCCATCGTTTTCAAAACACAAAAAAAATTAATACTTTTTTTTTTTACATTAAAAATATCTAAAAATCTTTGCCAATAAAAAATTCATCTAGTCTAGTATCACCTGGAACAATTAGTGGGTGCACTGGGCAACTCAGTGCACTGTCACCGCTGGAAAGAATGAATTCTCTGTATAAAAAGATTTATCAGGGAGAATTTAGGAGTGCCAGAACAGCCCAAAGAAGAACCCAAAAAATAACAGAGAATTAAGGAGAAGTGGAAGACAGACCTTTATTACGAAGGTGAAATGAATATGTCATTTACAATTAACAGGTTCACTGAACTCTGCATACTGATTACGTGCTCCAGCACAACACGCCCAGACTACTTGATCTTCAGCGCTCCCAACTTGAGCAGGCTGCAGTGAAGCAATGAGGATATTTTATCCGGTATCGATAACAAGGAGGAAGACAGCCCTTCTCAAGTCAGACACGCCAAAGAATGAGAAGTTGTTGCAGGTCATTACCAAAGCATTCTCATCACTCCTCCACCACTGCCAATTTATGTTATTACTCTGTTAAATATTTTGCTGCCTTCAGCAGTGTATGATAGCCTTAGAGATATCTAGAATGCCTCCTAGATCAAGCCGTAGGCTTTCAAGGGTGAAGGGTATGCTGCCATCCAGTCTAAACAGCTTGGTATTTCACCCATCCTGCACTGCACACATTGTTAGGCACAAGTCCCAAATAACACCAAAAAAAAGAAGTTAAAAACTGTGAGTTCAAGGCAAGTTTAAGACCATGCTATCCTCTTTGACAGACAAGCCCTGCACTGCCACAAACCTTGTCTCTAAGCCACCGTGACCCCAGGGAAACAACATGAGGGAGCGAACCGTGGCCTAGTGTTTCTGATCAGGACAGTTTTGTGGAAATATTATGATGTGACATTTTGGAAAAAATATGCTATAATATAGCACTGGGAGATAGTACTTAGAGTGGTCTGAAACAGAAAACAGAATTCTAGCTGCCTTTGTCAAAGCAACAGAGGAGCTGAGGGAGAGCCATGGCTACCCAAAGTAACGTACAAAGAAAACACCTCTTTGTCTTTTAGCAAAGAAAGGATGAGCTGCAGCCATCGTCCCCCAACAGGCTTCGGTGTAACCCCTGCAAAAGGCTAAGCTTTGTGCTCCCGTGGGCAAGAGACACTGGAACTAATTGCAAGTGCAGTTTCATTTAAACTCCTGTAGATAAAATGTTCATTTATCAGGACAAAAAAATACATCTGTGTGTACAGGAATATCCAGACAGCATTCTGACCAAGCAGGACACCACTGTTAAATTAAACACTGCTTAAACTGAACACAGAGAAGAAAAAAATGAATTGGCATTATTTAGCTGTGGAGCAATTACTTACTTGACAAGATCAATGGGGAACTATTAAACATGTACCTGAAATGCCCCTTTTACCATTTGCATGTCACATAAAAAACATTTTTGATCATTTTTATACATATGAAGTATTAAGCCTTTAGTTAGATAATGTACATATACACTATTTTTATTGCTGGAGGAAGTAGGTCCTACAGCTCCAATCTGAATTAATGGAGAACATAAGCCTCTCTTACTCAAGACACACAATAAGCAGTCCATAGCATCAATCTACGATGACTCCTAGGAAGGAACTGTGATTCAAATACAGAATTCTTTCCATTACTGTGACAGAAGAAGGAAGTAATTTACTGCAACTAAATAGAGACTGCAGTGTATTTCCCTTTTCTTCTAGTAGCTGGTAGGTTGAGGCCGGTGCAGGGAATAAAGGCTACATATCACAACAGTCCCTCTTCTTCTGCCCAGCTGGAAGGAGAGCTACATGCAGCCTCTCTTGGCCCACACTCCAATTCTCAGGACAAGAAAAAGGACTGGGAAGATTCCGTCCCTGTGGTCTTACAAAATGGTGTCCCTGGAGCTCTTCTGCAGTTTGGTTCCTGATGAAAAAAATTAAATAAATACCAATGACTCAGAGGGGAAGCTCTGAATCATATATTGAAGGACTTCCTCTCCTTACATGTCCTACATTGTTTCAATCCTTTTATAGACAAAAAAAAATTTCAAAGGGAATATGATTTGTTATTTATTTAAAGGTATAAACAAGAACAAGGGCCCGTTATTCACTTGAAGTGTATCTTTCACCAGTTAAGCAACAATTCAAAAAATTATGATGGTGATTGAATGGCAACTATTATTGTCAGTATAATTTTCCCTGTCAGTATCCTATAAAGCATGTTGTACTGTTGACACCACCTTCAGACTATTTCTACAGGCCTACTCATGCAAAATCATAAACCATTAAATACCACGCACTGTTGGCACTGAATACATACATGTATTTTGTTAATTTATGGCATGTTTCATACCTACCAGGGAATAAAATCAGGAATAATTATTTCATGTTAATAAAAAATAATCACTGGAAATGCACAGAGATTGTGGTTTTCTAGGCTACTTGCCTGTGGGAAAATTATAGATAAGATTACATTGTCATAATTTTTATGGGAGACAGTATTTAACCGCCTTAAACAAAAGTGGGTATGCTAATATTCCCAATGACAATCAATGTGAAAAAGGAAGTTACACATTCAGACATCCTAAATCATCAATGATTTATCTTCTGCTGTTGCTGGATTTTTTGTTTTGTTTGGGGAGGTTGGGTGGTTTGGGGGTCAGCTGAGTGTGTGGAATTAAATCCAACTCCTAATCTGGTGAGTTATCTATGGTGTGCAAGGCATACACCATCCATTATGTAGCATCAGTGAGTGACAGTATGAATAGCAGTCTTTGCCAGTTAAAGCTGCGATAAGACCTGGATTCTGAGAGAAGTTCCTGCTCCAGAGCGATCTCTATTGTTCCAGCCATCAGTTTTGGCAGTAAGACTGATTCAAAGATAAGAGAGCAATGATGCTGGAGTTTTACATAGGAACGTATCAGCAAATAATCAGTTCATCTGCATTTAGAAAGACATCTATCAAGTTGATTTTAATTTTAATAAGACCCAGTGCCATGTTTTTAAAATTAGTAACTTAAATATACAGAATTTCTTCGAGTCAGAATCTGATACAAGACAGAATTATTCTATAGTCAGTACCTACATCCCCACAAGTGACTACTTCCACGAGTAACAGTCTGGTAAGAGCCCTCATCTCAACCTCACCTCGTTTGTAACTTCATTGCTGCTGATGGGCGTGTTCGCTGAACTTCAAGTAGTACTCTGCTATTAACCCAACTTTCCGCTAGCCCGAATACTAAGCGTGCCCATTTCTGTCCAGTAAGGCTGCAGAAAACGTTGAGCCGGACTGCAGAACGGCCGGCGTGACCACAACCCCCACGCAAGTTCACAGGACACGGCGGTGGCGGGTTTCCTCGCCGAGCACGGGCGGAGCGCGGCCGCTCAGCACCACGGACAGCGCCGGGCGCCCCGCGCGGGCCCGGCCCGGTTGGGGAGAGCCCGGTGGCTCGGGCTGGGCCACACGCTGGCCACCAGCCCAAGGTGCACACCCAGGCCTGAGCCACGCAAACCTGAGATTAAGATTCGTGGCACATGGTGTAACCGGAGTTATTTTCAGAATGCCCTCAACAACAACAAAAAAGGACTGGCTTCCTGAGCTCTTTTTGAAACAGTTGCTGAAATAGTAGCTTGAATGACCCAAGGTACTAAATTTCCAGGAGTTTTCAATAAGCTTTCCGTAAGTTTCCTCCATCACAGACTATTAAAAAAAATAAATAATTATGGGGCAAGGGACAGTCTTGGAATTGATTCAAAAACTGTTAAGTGATAGGAAACAATGAGTAATGGCAAATGGCTGCCCCTCAAAATGAAGAAAATGTAAGAGTGAATGCTCCTGGGGCTGCTATTGAGATGAGAGCTATTTATTAATGGCTTGAAAATGGAACTGCACAGCAAGTTAGGAACCGTGGCGGTGCGAGTTTATTGTTTTTTTAAAGTAAATACTGGAAAGTTTTACAATAACTATCTTCAAATAGCTGAAGAACTACAATGATACTGCAAGTCGCAAAATGGAAGTTCATTAGGAAAAATTAGGCTAAATATGAGGAAACAGATCTCAGTGTACACTGTGGGACTGTGAAGTAGTTTTTTCAATGGGAAAAATGAAAAGCGGGCAAGTTTTTTGCAGATGTGCTATATAGCAAGCAGTCATTCCATTTACCTCTGGATATACCAAGTATAGCAACTAGCCTTTTTTTCTTTTCAAGTAAATATGTAAGAGAAAGCATCTGTCACAATGACTGACTAAACTTAGCTTAAACAGACACAAGGCGATGCGAATTAGAAAAAACGTCGACAAACAGTCTATGTAATTCCAACAGTGTATGACATACTGATTACCAGACACAAAAGATCTGTTGAAAAGACTGAAAGACCATCGATTTCAGTTCTTTTAAATTTTTACTATTCTACAGTCATTAACTTAGACATAGAATTCTTCAGAAGACAGACTACATATTCTTTTTCTTTTACTAAATTTCTTTGCACCATGAGGAAAAATGACAAAAGAATTTTTGCTATGAAAACCAGTAGAGGGATATAAAATTACAACATATAGGCCTCAGATCATACAACAGGTAAATTTTAATGTCCATTGGTGTGTCCAGTTAAGAATGTAACAGGAAAAAAAAAAAACCACAGAAAAAAAAATTTGATTGGTTCTAAGGCTGAACCAATAAATACAAGGGAATAAAAGAAATCACAAAGTTCAGAATTTTGTAGCACTCAAAATGGTATGCAACTTAAAGGGAATTTCATACAGGTATTCATAATTAGGTAGGATATATTAAAATCTGATCCGGTTTCTCTCTTTTCTCTATCACATAAAATAAAAGGAGTTTTAAATGAAAGAACGGTAAATGCAGAAAAAATATAAAGAAACATTTCTTTTACATAGTCAATGGAACTGGCTGCTAGATCAGGTCATTGAGATAAAAACCATAGCTACATTTCTAAAAAGAACTGAATAATTTTATGACTGCTAATAACATTTGTAGCTATGCAAGCTAAGATAATAAGGGTAATCAAATCTCATGCTTCAGGGTGTAAGACAATGAACTGCAAGGTTTAGAAAGAAATGTGCAGTGTCACACAAATGGATAAGATGCATTAGCAATTTGCGAACAGATTTACCTTCTTTTAAAATATCAAGAAATAGCCACTGCCAGAGGCATGGCACCAGACTACAGGGACATGAGGTCTGATCTGCTGTGACAAATCCTTTGTTATTACGAGTTTGGCTTTGATAGACAATAGATTCTCCTGAGTTTTACGGAGCTGAATTCAAATTAAAAGCACATGCTCTATGAAAGCATAGCTTGGAGGAAGGATCTGAAGGACAGAACTGTTAGCCAGTAATTAAGAGTTCTGTACCGTGCTTTCTGGCAGCAATTATTTTAACATAATTCTTAACAGAGCCTATTAAAGAGGAAATGCCAATTAGCAATAGCTTATTGCACAACAAAACAATGACTACCAATATAATTTACTACCATAAACTACACAGAGAATTGACTGCTGAAAACAAGATTGGATGTTTAATTAAAAATGGGGGCGAGGGAGGAGAATCTACGTGCACTTAACATGCACAAGTTTGATGAAACTTCAGTTCCTACACAGGAACCTCAATTCAGAATCATGTTAAACTATCCAGGCTATGCATATTATTTGAAGATACCTTTCAAATTAGAGTGAAACAATGAGCTTTTGCGTAAGTTTTTTCAGATTACGTGTTCATACTTGCCAACCAGGCAGTTACCCATTTGGAGAGAGACAAATTTGTGGGCACACTGTTACTCCCACACTTCATATCAACACAAAGAAGGCCAAAAGAAGAGGAAAGAAGGAGCCCCAATCTCAGCGAAACAAAGCACAATTAATCTGCGTCCGTATATAGAAGACAATTTGCTGTTCTAGGGTTTTCTAGCAATGCTGCAAATGACTTCACTGAATTACTGACCTTGCTTTTCCAGTCCAGCCTGAGTTCTGTTTTGTTTCTTATCCAGTTGTTCCATCAAAATGGAATATGGATAACACAGAAAACATGCAGCCAGTGTTGTGTAAAGAAAATCTACAGTCAGGAAGGCCTTCTTGTGCAACAAAAGCCTCCAAAAGAGCATAATAGTATGCCTCTTTTAAGCTTCTAAAACTGAAATAAGAACTGCATGTTTAGCATAGATCTGCTAGTTGTCTCTGCTTCTTAGTTCTGACAAATAAGAAGCAACTTCTGTATATTCTCACTTTACAGGAAAGCATGGCAGCAGGAGGAAGAGAATTACCTTCAGGCCAGAGATTTAGAGGGCCTGCACTGCAATCTATTCTATTAAGCTGATAAAACATACCATCACAGAAACCTGGTATGCAGTAGCATTGATGCACTCAAAAAGATAAGACAGATGAAAAGAGAAATGTGAGGTTCACAGTCATAGGAGTTGCACTGTTCTGCAGTCAACATCTTCAGCTATGTGGAAACACAGTCTGGCGGTATTATCGACTAAAAGATTGCAGTTCCCCATAAGATGACTGTAAGGAAGGAAGAAAAAGAAAAATGATGCTCCTGCTTTCCCCCAGAGGGTGGAACAAAATTGGAATGACAGATATTTTTTTTTTTTTTTAATTTTTTTGGTAACATGAAAGTTAGAGACTCTCTGCAGACAGATTTCTCCATGAACTTTTGAGTGTAAATCTGATGATCCCCAGAATTCAGTTTTACTTTGTTATACAACCTCTTGCCTTCTCAGCTTCTAGTTTTAACCTTATTTTGGGATGGAAACATGCAATCTAATTCTTTGGTTCCCTGTAACAAATCTGAGATTAATTATCTCTTGCCTCAATAAATTAGAGGACAATCTTTGCTTTTAAAAAGAAAATATAACTCAACTGTGCTTTGTCTGTCTACCTCAGAGTGAGCTCATGCTGCTCAAAGCCTCAGGTCACATGTAGCACTGCAGAAGATGGTATATATTTATTGATGAACCACCTGATTGATCTGTTTTCAATTTTAGATGGGGGTTAGCCTTCCTCTGAAGAAAAACTGCCTTTTTTTTTTTTCGTCACATTGGCAGTGGATCTTCAGCATAGTTAACTGCCATAAATAAAGTGAAAAATCATCAAACCTGAACTGGGAACTAAATAATGGTTATAAAATATCTTACGTACCTGATCTGATTGCTACAGAAATCAAATAAGTACGTACTTGACCTCAGCTTCTCAGATGACGCGTTAATCCCTTTCTCATAAATTACTATTGTACCTAGTAGGCTCACTAACATATTACTGAAAAAAAGGCACAGCTGAAAGATTCTTTAGATTTTTCACTTTTAAAATAGGACTAAAAGTCTTTCTTATATTTCAAAGTAATTATTGGGGTTAAGCTCTGGCAATACGTATAGTGAATAAGTGAAAGGCCTAGGAGTTTCTTCCAAATCTAAGGTTTTCTGACATTTTTTCTTATTAGAGTTTGTCTCCAGATACTTAGAATTTTGTAAAACTGTTCTTTTCATCAAAACTTTCCAAAAGGGTTGTCTGACTCAGCTTCTGGTTCAAAACCTACTATTTTTACTGAGAAGATGCATTTCTGGAATGTAATGTATTCGACACAAGCAGTGTTCAGGAGATTCAGCTATTAGACTTGCTCCACAACTCTCTGTTAAGCATGTGTATATATATATATATATGTAAAGCTTATAATACTTTTGCTACTATTCAGTAGAGAGAATGTAAGGTTTTATAAAAATAAAGTTTAGACAGCTATAGGCTTACAACAAACATTAAGATGCTACCGCTATATGCACAGTGAACTAGATACTATATCTGTGTGACAACACACAGCATAGACACCCTGTACACTGGTGTAAACATCGTAGATTGTTAAGAACACAGGTACAGACCTTCTCTCTCTGTTTTAAATTGAAGGGTTGCTCCTAATAAGCTCTAAATTTTAGTGAAACATAGACTACCACATAAACAACAGAGCAGCAAGCTTTCTCCTAAAAAGAGATGGAGCTCTAAGCTAGGATTATTCAAATTATTTTATTTATGACAGTTCTTACATACATTTCCTTGTATGCCTGTCTAGAAAAATGTTTTAAAATTTGAGTCAGCAAACCCTAACCTGGGAAACCCAGCTCTCCACAAGACAAAGACTAATGGAAATCAGACAGGTTTTTTCTGGCAGTTTAGTCTGAGTGCTGACAGGATGCATCTGACTAAGCAATTAAAATAGCACTGGGCTACTCAGAAAAAGGGTACTCTGACCAGAGATATTACAACTCAAAAATGAGCTTCTCAAAAGCATTCTTAGAGATTTATGTGCTGTATTTAAGGAAATGCTTCTTTGGAGCTTTGGCTAACAAATACATTACTCTTAGGCACCAAACCTTTCACTCCTCCTGCATGAGCCCATCCCTCTTGGACTGTAAAAGGCATCGGAAGACACTGTATTCAAAAGCCAGTTTCTAATAAACCATTGTATGCCTCCTTCTGAAAACAAGTTGCTCCCACTTCATTGTTTTGCTTTTAAATACCTAACTATGTCCATTATATCCACAAAATTATATTTGAGTTATTCTAGCTATAGGTACAGGCTGACAAAGCTCTTTATCTTCTCAAGTGCCCCCTGTCCATCTTCTAATTATATATCACAGTATTTGCTCGATAGTAGCATAGGAGATGAAAGCATAGAGACGATCTATTGAACATTTTCCATTTCATTAAACTTGGCCAACAAGCTGCTTTTTGTCTATAGCAAACGACTTTCCACTCATACCACAGTGCAGAGGAACTCGCTCATCCCCTTCTGTCACTCAGACACTGGTCTTTCCAAGAAACAAAGGCCGCAAGAATGAGGAATCTCTCGGCAGGGCAAGCCTTCAGTAGGCATTCTATACTGGCTCACTTACTCTGTCCAGACCTGGCAGAGCAACCAGCTTGGAAGCAGGTATAGAAATGAGATATTTTGTGATATCCCCAACCATCCCCCCCAAAAGATTAGATATGAAATCAGGCAATTCAGCTCAGTTACTCTAACAAAGGTAATATGTATGTTTTTATATTTTTCCTTAAAGTCAGTTCTTAGAATTGAACCTTAAAAGATACATGCTTTCATTTGAACTCCTACAGGAAAACAGCGCGTTACTCTTACTTGGCAAATTTCCACATTTTGTCTTTTTTTTTTTTTAAATACTGAATTAAATGCAGATATTATCACTGCCATATCTAGGATAAAGTATTTCTTTATCCTGACCAGAAAGCTGTTGTCAAGGGTTGGCAGAATGCTACACCACCAAGTCTTGCACTTCTGCTTCCAAAACAGAAACATAGACAGCGCTGAGTTTCACAGATTTGAGACAGAAGTTCTGTTCAAGCTACATCTCTATCATTGTATATATTATGACATCATAATGGCTACATCAGCTGTAATAAAAAATGAATTCCCTTGACATATATTACCCGTAAGTGCAGCGTAGTAAATAAATGATTCATGCAAGTTCAATTACAAGGGTATGATGTCTATAAATGCTAAGTATCTGCAAGACAGCAACAGTAAAGGAAATGAACCTATGCAGTGTTAAAAATGCCTTCCAGCTAAAATTTCTGACCACACCTTTCATCTCTTTTCACATGCTTTTTACATGTGTTTTACTAAACAC
Organism: Burhinus oedicnemus; assembly: GCA_008921705.1. NCBI lineage: Eukaryota > Metazoa > Chordata > Aves > Charadriiformes > Burhinidae > Burhinus > Burhinus oedicnemus. The sequence continues at coordinate 430,409 of VFFE01007123.1, read as the reverse complement.
ACTCATGGTAACAATCCACTAAAAGTTTACATACAGAGCAGAGTTTCTATCCTTCTTGTGGATAAATCTAAAAAATAGAACTAGGTTGCTCTTTTGCTGCAGAGGAGGTAAGGAAATCTTTTTAAGACCTGGAACTCCCCTTGCATTTAAGTCTCCACCTCTGCCCTCCTGTGAGTTAAATTACTAAGCCTTTAAAAAAAAAATCTCTACTCATGATGAATTATATATGTACAGTCTAAAAATAGTATGTTTTATGTTAACATATTTTGTTTCTTAAGTATATATAAGATGACATGACAAACACAGTTCCTGATGTTTTGCAACTATTTATAGGAAACAATGGCTTAGAGAACTAGAAAAGTCTTTAGGTAGGTAGGTGGTCATACTCAATTCTAAATCGTGTACAGTTGATAACCTTTAGCAAATTAGTTTCTAAGTATATATACATCCTACAAGACAACCATTCATGGCAGTAATTTTGCTGACATTATTAGCAAAAACTAATTTCTGAATCGATTTGGAGTAACACTCTTACTGTCTTATGCAGGTTTCAGTTGCCCACTCACCCACAAATGAGAAAAGGACTGTCATGTGGAGCAAACTCATCATCCTCCTAAATTTGCTCCCCGCCTCTACTAGGGCACAGCACTAGATGTTTTAAAGAGGTCTTCCAAGAGCACCAGAGTATAGCTGATATATCATTGCCACATCTGGTATTAACCCAATATATGTTAAAAGTTGGAGTAAAGAATATTGCACATAGTTTAAATATACCTTCCACAAGTGTATATTGTCATAATTAGTAGCAACTTCGGATATTTTGGATAGTGACTTAAATAATAAATGAAGCGTGCAATTTTGTTAAACTCTTGGTTTTCACAATTTCCTAAAACACAGGTTCCAAAGCTAAAATACACACTGCATGAAAAAAAATTTCCTATCTTCCATCTTGAGTCTCCTGCCTTCTGATGTTCTTTTGCTTTTATACTATGAGATAGGAAACCAAAATTCCCTGGCCTACCTTCTCCAACTCATTCATTATTCTTTTCATCTGCCTGGCTTTTAACTCATGCAAAATTCCTCAAAACATTCGCCCAGTACTGACAATGCAGCCATAGAGACTTTTGTGCCATGGATGAAGATGAATTTGTATTTTTTAGGATTCCATTTTGCAATAAACAGTGTATTTTAATGTGTTTTATATTACTGCATATAATTGCATTTTCAATACAGTTAGAAAAACTGACAATAAATTTTAAAATTCCCTGTCTTCCAGACAGGGCACTGACACCTCTATGTTTCATTGCAAGAGTCTTCCAAGTCTATCTTTTATGACGGATTCTTGAAATGTGTTTAGCCCAATCCAAAGGCAGATGCCTGCAGGGTGGGTCAAAACTTTATAATGCAGCAAATGAGAAATGCAAATGTCAGTTTGCTTATTTCACTGTTATGGCCATGGAAGTAGAAAAATAATTTCTGTAAGTTGTCTAGCAGAAGATTCTCTCATTGTGATAAAATAAATGTATAAGAATAAGGACAGAGTTCAAAATGACACTCTACAAGGAAATAATATACATATTTACATTTAGAGCATTTGAGTCCACAAGGGTGGAGACTGGCATTCCTAGGCCACTTTTACCATAAGCAATAATGAGGGGAAACATCTCTTCTAGGTTTGAGGCTTATTTTATATTAAAACACTATGAGACAGCTGCTGAATATGAACAGAAAGTTGCAGTACATTTTGTTCACTTCTTTACCATATGGCTGTAAACTATGAGAACTTAGAGCATCTGCTACAAGAAAAATCTTAGAACAACAAATCTTTAAGCTGTGATAAGTGGAGGCTGCTAAACTTCTTGCTTAAAACACTTGAGCATGCAGTTCTCCTATACTGTACTGAAAATTTACTGGGAAGGATTGTTCATAAAATATCAATGCATAATTATTTATTAATGAATTTAAAAGTGACACCATCGTCCCCAAACCCTCTTTTCACACACGCACATCTTGATTCTAACCACAGGCGCAAATAAAATATAGAGGATGCAAATGATCTGAACTCTTCCTTATTTTACAAGCACTTTGTATACAACAGCCAAATCATCTGAACTGCATGGCAGTGAACTGTTTTTATACAAGAAACATGCATCAGGATCTCTGCCAAATTTTATATAGCAGCAATAACAGTGTTTTCTGATATCCATACTTCTCCCTAACTCCTAAATGGATTTAAAGGTTCATCCTTATACTTACCTCCCCTGAAAACTGCACCATATTGCAGCATTTATCTTTACGGACTCCAGCAGCGATTTTTAATTTCAGGGTTTTTTTGTTTCTTTTTAAAGCAGTAAACACTACTGTAGAGCTGTATTAAAAATAGATATACACAATTAACATAGACCACATGTGTAAACAAAAGCTACCACCATCAATATGGGGTTTTTTAAATGATGAAAAAAAGGTAGTAAATTTTATATGGGCTTCGCTTTTAGTTTAATACTGTGATTAATTTCGTATTTGCCTAAGAATATGAAGCCCCTAAATATCCTTGCAAGGATACCTAGAGGGATCACACAACTGGCTTTTATTAACTCAGTGTTCTCCATGCAAGTTCCAGCATATGCCATCAGATCCACAGACAGAGTTAATAAATGCATAGATACAGATGTCATCCTCTCCAAAAAGCACATTTACTACACACACTCATGCTCTTCACAAGTTTGCTCTTGGACTATGGGATTCTCCAGGAACTTCTTTGCACAAAACACGTACATGGTGACACACCATAGCCTCCACTTCTCAGTGTGCCATAGCCATGTCTCCTGCCGTTTTTTCCTCACAAGGATACAGGAGCAGGGTCACAAGAAGGTTATATGTAGTCAGAGAATGAAAGGCAGAGCTGTACACCTCTCTGCTTTGATGAAGACGCACCATGACCTCTCAAAACCGGGTTCTTACTACCAGTTGTGGCAATATTGCAGTTCTGAATTCAAAATCTGAATTACAGTCCTGCTCCAAAAGTCCACGCTCAAATGCCACAGAAACATAGTAAAAACAGGTCCATCCCCAAAGAACCTATTCCCGTAACCCACTCTAGGAGTAACTCTCATTTCTGAAATGGCAAATAGAGCTTTCTTTTCACTCAGATCCAACTGACACTAAGCACTCACTGCTCTAATGGAGAGGGAATATGCCTCAGCAATTCTGTTTTTAGAGGATGTGCCTCCTGGGTCTCCCTAAAAAGTCAATGAGAAAGAGCTAAACTTAGCTGCTCTGACGCACTTTCTGGAGGAGCTGCTCTCTATCTACTCGCTGTAGAGAGAAAATACGATGAGCAATCTCACTTGGGGAATATCCAACTTAAATATGTAATATGAATAGATATTACTGTAGCTTGGACAGACAATGGAATGAGTTGGCTCAGAATATCTTAGCAGGTCAAGGCCACAGAAATCTTCATCTCCTGCATCCGCTTGTTCCATAAGTACTGTCTGCCAGCAAGTGTAGCCTAGGCTCTCCCAGAAGAAGCTATCTAACCAAATAAAAAGTTAACATTATCTTAAAGATGTTCTACCAGCCGGAATATCTAATATTCTAAATAATATCCCTCTAAGATTTTTCTTTGTCCATTGTTTTATTTCCTGATCCCTTTTAGTCATGCTTGGCTAGATCTTTCAGTCTACATTGTGCTTCTGTAGATGGAATTAAGGCAGCAAGAGCAGGCCTAATATATTTACCAGGTATTTCTGCTGCCTTAAGATTCAATGATCAAGCTCTTTACAAAATACTTTAAAATTTCTATTAAAAACACCTGAAATTAAGATTTACAGGACAGATTTGAAAAACAAATTTCCAAACAGCAAACGCCTGGCGATATTAATGCCAGAAATACTTCAGGGGAAATAAAATGGCTCTAGACTGGATTTTTCACATGTTGGCATCAGTGTTCCAATTGCCCAACAATTCAACTAATCTTTTTAATGACACCTTGCAACAGGCAATTGTAAAGGTGATCCGGCTGTTGCTGTAATAGGCAATCTGACTCCTGTCTGATATGGCGGCTATTTTCTGAACCATCATTACATCCGTAAGGGTATCAGTTTTGAAACTAGCAGTTTATTGCTACAGATGACCTGTTTCAAATGTGATAGATATCATTCTCTCATGCCCATCAGATTTGCATCTCTATTTTCTTCTTATCCATTTTTCTGTCGCATCTCGAAGTGACCTTGTACATTAGCACTATTCAGTATGGCAGAGCTTCACATTAAAACATCAATATTGTAAGTGTGGACTGGCCATGCAGTTCCATCTCTGAATAAAATATGCCAGTATTTTACTAAAATAAGTTCCACCACTGGAAATAAACACCAAAAGCAGTACTTTTCCATAGAGCATTCCTTTTATTTTTCAGAACCCGACTTCTTAAGAAAGAACAGCAATTGACTGATTACTTAGCAACCTCACCGAGTCTGATAGAGTCACACTGTGATAATGGAACTATCAATGCAGTTATAATGTACTTACACTCTGTAGACAGCTGTTTCAAATGGCGCAACATTCCCTTCCAGCCCAATGCTTCTCTGCAAGGCTGGAAGGCTTGGTAAAGATCAAATACATACCTTTAAAAAGCGCAAGTTACAAAGAGGTTTCACTGACCACTAATCTTCTGTGCTATATTAAATATTGCCGATGCCACTTTTTTTTTTCCATTTTCTTTCTTCTTACTTAATAATAATTTAAAAAAGTTATTTTCCATGGAGGAACCCAAAGTAATAAGCATCTTAAATGTATTTTCCTTCTTTATATTACTTTGCAGTAACAACATAGCTAGTAATTAGTAAATGATGATGTTCCATGCTATTAGCACGTTATACAGGTCGTGATTTTTAAACAGAGGTATTTCACACAGCAGACCAGCCAGCCCATATCATAAGGATGTAATTTATATCACAAAGGTACTTATTTAGTTGTACAACATTGTGACAAAAGGGTAGCATTTACAGAAGTGTGTGAACAGCAGAGGGATTAAGGACCCAACCTCAATGGTTATATCTGAAACACACTCAAAAAAACCCCTCAAAAACAAAACCACACAAAAAAACACCACCAACAAAAAAACCTCCACAAAAAATCTAAACCAAACCAAACCAAACCAACGACAACCAGACCCACTTCTCCTTAGTGCAAGGGGCATGGATAGCTCAGCTCAGACCCAAACAACTGTGTACCCTTTTCATCCCCAAAACAGTGGCTTTGTTCACCATGCCTACTTGGAGGAAGCCCTATTTCATGAGCGAGATGGTCTGTGAGAATGCTAGTTGGTACAGGCCAAAACTGTGCCATGTAACAGTGTAGTAGCAGTCAACAAATAAACGGCATACACAATCACGGCACAGTGCTCACGTCACAGCCCTATTTGCTTCACTAATACAGTCATAGTGAGGCTTGCAGAAATCTAACAGACAGAGCTTTAAAGTCCTTTGGCAAGCAAAGAAATAAACAGGCATCGCAGATGCATCTCTCTGCATCTCTGGGTACCACAGTGTCATTAAACGCCTGTCCTAAACACCTTCATTCCTCCAGTCTAACCTTTATCATTTAGATACCTAAATAAGCAACTTACTCACCTAGACTTCACAGCTACTCTATGGAGAGAGACAGGCATCTCTAGAGATTATTGTTTGTTTACCTCAACTACAGTGCTCTAGCAGAGATGGCTGGTGCCTTAGAGACTTTACATGGAGCCTAGTTGAAACACATTTCAAAACAAGAATGCCTCAATTCGGCTCATGGAGCCAGGCAAAAGGAACCATGGCTCAACAGAACTTAAACTTGTTTGAAAGCTTGATTTACAGTCAGTTTTATTTTTATCTCAGTAGCAATTCACAGTGCATCCATGTAAAGCATCTTCAGTGTAACTGTTCTAACAGACCATGATACCATCTCTTTTTAACGCACACATACACGCTTCCCCCTTCAAAATAGGAAGTAGATCACTGGCACAAAAGAAGAAAAAACCAACACACCTGTAAGGATTTTGTATTGCCATGGGGAAAAAAAAAAAGAAGTCAAAGAATATGTTAGTAACTTAGATGTTCTCAGGTTGACCAGGTCTGGTGGTGGCCACTGTACAGTATATAATGAACTAACTGAAATTCATTGAGAATTTACGAAGAATGAAGAACTTTGAGACAGGAGGTCAAACACAGCACCTGTCTGTACAAATGGAAAAAGCAGTTGGAAAGGGGCGAAAAGCAGTCGCTCTACTTTCAATAACTGGAAAGATACTGAAACAAATTATTAAACAATCAATTTTTAAAGACCTTAAGGATAATAATGTGATAAGGAACAGACAACATGGATTTTCCAAGAAGAAATCACTCAGGCCAATCTCATTTCCTTCTCTGACAGACCAACTGGTCTAGTGGATAAGGACAGGCAGCAGATGTGATATAGTCTGACTTCACTAAACCCGTTGATGCTGTCACATGTGACATTCCCAGAAGCAGAAGAGGAAAATATGGTCAAGACTGAATTGCACAGAATGTAAAGGATAGTTATCAGTCGTTCTCCATCAAGCTGAGAAAAGATATCAAGGAGGTATATGAGGATTTGTCTCAGGTCCTGGAAAATCTGCCATTTTCATGAGTGGCTTGGGTGACAGAATAATTTGTATGTATATAAAACCCGCAGATGTTACTGACTTGACAAGATTTTACGCAATTTTAAGAACAACTTTAAAAATCAGAACTACCTTGATGAACTGGACAAATGCACGTGCACACAAATATATTGGGAACAACTGGCCAGACACCAACACTACAAAAAGTCTGGGTGGACAGCATTTTACCAGAAAAAGAAGAAAGAAAATAATAGCCTTCCACTATGGGAAATTGTTACAGACAGGTGACAATTAATTATTTTCTGTGTTTACTGATCATAGAACAAGATGCAATCAGCTAAACCTGCAATCTGTGAGAGGGGACTGGAGAAAAAGACTCAAAGCCATAGTTACAGTAACAACTTTTTCCAATGCTTTTTTGTCTAGTGAGATTGGGAAAATCTCATCACAGGAGGTTTTCCAGATTGGTTACTATCTGTCAAGGATGGTGATGTGTCTCATCCTACTTTGGAACAGACAGACCCAAATGAGATAGACTCTTGACGCCTCTTCTAGGCTTTTATATCCTAATGTCTCACAAAAGTAAGAACAGTGTCAGGTATCTATGGCTGTTCTTAGACTGGGCTTTGATTTACGTTGGATACGTGTCGTCATCATCATCACCTTAATTTCTTTCTTTCTTTTTTCCACCTGCAAGCTGGTGAAAAACAAGCAAGATAACAGAAGTCACATTTGTATGTGCATCTCTGAATTATTGCTAATTCAGTATTCCATTTTAGCTGCAAAAGGTCACTGTCTAGGCACAAGAGCATACCAGAAAGCACAGTGGCAACTTGTTAAATCTAGCTAGAAGATAAAGTCAGTGTGGATTTGGTCTGCGTTAAGAGTTAGACTTGACTGCAGGATCAGAAGAAAATATACAAAAATCCTTCAACAGCGAATAAGTGTAAAGTCAGCAAGGAAATTAAATGAAGCTTGCAGCACTTCTCTATTCATCTTACACTTAAACAAAGGGCTTTCATTTTATGGGTATCAGATTGGAGCTTCTAGAAGGAACTCTTCCGTAAAATTTATGTGAAAGCTTATGGCAAAATGCTCATGCATTGCACTGTTTATTTTTTTTTCAGATAAAAATATCTAAGTTAAATTCCTGCATTCAGACAATAAATATGTTGAAAGTGAAACGTTAGGGTGTTTATCTGTTCTGTGATGGATAAAAATGTACTCTGAACAAACAGCTCAGAAGACTGACACTGTGCTAGCCACACGAGAAGAGCAGCAGCTCACCTGCCAGAAGAAAATTCTTCTTTACAGGGAAAGGGGGAGAGGGATTTTCCCCATCAGGGTAGTTCTAAAATGGAATATTGATACATACTGAAGAACAAGGAACTGAGGGAAATGACTTCATGCATTTATGACAGCTGCCACAATATCCCACTCTTTTCTGACTTAGCTGAAATTGGACAATATATCAATAAACCTCTAGCTGATTGTTACCTTCAGTGAAAAATGATGAAACATAATTTAAAAGGTGATTTTTAAGGGTAATTCTCTGGAGCTTTTATGACACACATTTGAGGTTTATTTTCTTTTTCCTCATGAAAAATGTTTTAAATCTGTGTGTAAAATTGGGAAAGTTTTCATCCAAACAACCTGCCCCTGTCCCTCTCTTCTGTTTTCAGTCATATCAATAATATTTTGGGGCCCTGTTTTCGGATTTGAAGTCATACTGACTTACTCTGGAGAGATTATGGTACAGAAAGTAGTGCCGTTCATACACGCAGCTCAGCTAGGTCCTGCCTTCCACATGCTTTTTATAAGCAGATCTCTGCACCCACATGCTTCATCCATCAAACCAGACACTTCGTATTCTGAGATCGAGGTCACAGCAAAAAACCCTGACCTCCTTTCCTACAGAAGTAAAAAAATCTACTGTATTTTAAAAGTGCAGTTCATTCCCTTTCAATGTTTTAAGTGGTTTTGTCATATAATTTCATGGGCTGGCTGCTGGAGAGCTAATCAGGTTAACATTTTAAATATGACTACTCAAAGTGAGCGTATGCAGTTCTGCTGTCCCATTACCTCCTTCAGTGACACAAGCAGATAGGTAAATTTTAGATTTACATTTGAAATGTGTCCCTTAGTATTCCAAAATTACCTTCCAAGCTCAATATAAAGTAACGTATCTTCATAAAGAGTTAAACACAGCTTAAAAATGAGAATATATGTCAGCAGACAGACAAAATCCAGCTGAGTACTCTGCCATACTCACATATACCCTTAAGTATGTGCATTTACAGTGTAATGCTGTCTACACTTTTTTTTGTTAAACTTTGAACATGACTTGGCCTGATCCAATATCATAGCATACTTGATGATATCCCCAAAAGATAATCTAGATCTAGTAAAGAGTTATGATTTGCTTTGTGTATAGTTATAGTCAACAAGAGATGACCTTTCACTCCCATACGCTCTCAAGAATACAGAGTTATCTCTAGATTGACTTGGTTAAGTACTTAGGAGGGTACTAGCAACAGCTGGACTAATTCAAGCTTCTGTTGCTTTAACCAATACAGAGTTTGAAAGCTTTCATTCGAGGTGATAGTTCATGGAGAGCAGAAGTTAAGACCCGATAAAAACAACAGTCTGCTGCCTTAGTAGAAATATTAAAGACAGTAAAAGAGTGGCAAACAACATTAATGGCTTTGTAATATTTGGAAATCCCACATGTACACCACTATAGACATGTACAAAGTTAAACCCTTAAAAACTAATCCCAGCATTAAAAGAGAGCAAATTTTCTATTAAGCCACTAATCTGAGTTTACAGTAATACATAGACACATTCCAGAGAAAGGGTGGCCAACATTTTCAGGGACATGATTAACTTCTAAACTTCAGATTAAACCGTGAGCACAACTGAAGAAATGCAGACAGCATATGCAAGTGAAGTGACACACAAAACAATGTCAAACAAGCTGATGATCTTCAGAAGGCTGCTCTCATCCTGAGACAATTTGCTTCACACACGCAATATTCACTGGCTGCCTTTGTTCTAGGTTATCAGACAGAATTTGCAGAGTAAAGACGTGGGTCAATCCGCAAGGTCAGATTTACTTTGTGAAAAAATTCACAGGAGAAGATAATTGCACTTTTCTTCTGCATTCTCTTCACACTTACCGTTCTGATTGCTTCAATTTTTATGAAGAAATTCTAAGAGGGTATTAATGTACTTCTGTATGTAATGTTATGCCAATTTAAGCAAAAGGTATGACTTAACTGATGGTGGAGTTTTAAAACAGTTCAGTTAAACAAGGGCAAGATTTGGAAGTTTTCATATTTTGGTTTAAACTAGGCTAATTTATAGTATTTTATACATTACAGTAGTTTTACTGCCGCGAGTTTTAAGACTAATAAGGAACTCCTGTAAGCACAGAAATAAACTGAAGAATAAAGAACAGAAGAATAGAAGAACTGAAGCTGCACTGTCTTTCACTGTGTGACAGTAAGTTTGGCCCCGTAGCGACCACTAAGTTGCAAAGAGATCCAACTTTTCATGATAACATGAGCACCCTCCCTTAAGGCAGTTGTGAATTTCTTGGTGCAAAAATTTGCACAGTAGACAAAAGTGAAAACATCCATCTAGCCAGCCACCAGCGCACAAAGGGAAAAAGAAAAGTGTCAGTTTTAGCTGCTTAATGTCAGCATCAGTGAAACTGAAAGTATAAGCTGAAAGCACATAATCACATAAAGATTTCTCAATGCACCCAGGGACCAGTTTTCAAATTAAATAGGAACAGATAGAAAGGTAAACTCTTCCAAATATGAAGTAAAATGTTCCATTTTAGGAAGGCTTCACCTACACACAATTTTTTACCTGATTAAATAAACTAGTTCAGCTAAACCACTGTAAATCCATGTTCAGCATCCTGTGTTTTACCTCTCACTGTGAATATGATTGCCTTTTCGGATCTTGGGGGAAAAGGGGACATTATTTTGTCAGTAGTTTTGACGGTCAGTTGGTGGACAGCTTTCCCCATTCTGCCCACCAAATCCTGCTTGGGCAGGTAAGATCAAGAACCACACAAACACAAAATCCAGTCACAATCAGCTGGCTGTAGAAGATTAGAGCGGAAAAAATGGCATTCCTTACCTCTTGCCACAAGTTATGACCATCTACTTAACACAGTGAAAATGAACACAAGGCAGACAAAAAACACTGACAGGACACACTACAAACTTGTCAACAAATTGGATGTATTCCAGCATGCAGGACTCTAGTTAGATGCTGCAAGGGCCCTAATGAGCAAGACTGGCAAACTGATAACAATGGACCAGGAGAAGGCTGAGGTACTCAACAACTTTTTTTGCCTCAGTCTTCACTGGCAACCTGTCTCCCCACACCTCTCAAGTGGATGGATTGCAAGACACGGACTGGGGGAGCAAAGTCCCTCCCACTGTAAGAGAAGATCAGGTTCGTGACCACCTGAGGAACCTGAACATACAGAAGTCCATGGGACCCGAGGAGGTGCATCCCAGAGTCTTGAGGGAATTGGCTGATATAGTTGCCAAGACACTCTCCATGATATTTGAAAAGTCATGGCAGTCAGGGGAAGACCCCAGTGACTAGAAGAAGGGAAGCATTGCACCCATTCTTAAAAGGGTAGAAAGGAGGATCCTGGGAACTAATGGCCTGTCAGCCTCACCTCTATGCCTGGGAAGATCATGGAACACATCCTCCTAGAAGCTAGGCTAAGGCACATGGAGGACAGGGAGGTGATTCCAGACAGCCAGCATGGCTTCACTAAGGGCAAGTCCTGCCTGACCAAACTAGTGGCCTTCTACGATGGAGTGACTGCATCAGTGGACAAGGGAAGAGCTACAGGTGTCATCTGTCTGGACTTCTGTAAGGCCTTTGACATGGTCCCCCACAACATCCTTCTCTCTAAATTGGAGAGAGATGCATTTGATGGGTGGACTATTCGGTCAATGAGGAATTGCTTGGATAGTCACATCCAGAGGGTAGTGGTCAACAGCTCAATGTCCAGATGGAGATCAGTGACAAGTGGTGTCCCTCAGGGGTCCATATTGGGACTAGTACTGTCTAATCTCTTCAACAATGACAGACAGTGGAATTGAGTGCACCCTCAGCAAGTCTGCAGATGACACCAAGCTGAGTAAGGCGGCTGATATGCTTGAGGGAAGGGATGCCATTCAGAGGGACCTGGACAAGCTCAAGAAGTGGGCCTGTGTGAACCTCATGAGGTTCAACAAGGCCAAGTGCTGGGTCCTGCACCTGGGTTGGGGCAACTCCCGGTATCAATACAGGCTGGGGGATGAAGGGATTGAGAGCAGCCCTGTGGAGAAGGACTTGAGCATACTGCTGGATGAAAAGCTGGACATGAGCTGGACATGTGTGCTCACAGCACAGAAAAACAACCGTAACCTGGGCTGCATCAGAAGAAGTGTGGCCAGCAGGTCAAGGGAGGTGATTCTGCCCCTCTGCTCTGGTGAGACCTCACCTGGAGTACTGTGTCCAGCTCTGAAGTCCTCAGCACAGGAAAGACATGGACCTGTTGGAGCGGGTCCAGAGGAGGGGCACAAAAATGATCAGAGGGATGGAGCCCCTCTCCCATGAGGACAGGCTGAGAGAGTTGGGGTTATTCAGCCTGGAGAAGAGAAGGCTCTGAGGAGACCTTACTGCGGTCTTTCAGTACTTAAAGGGGGCCTACAGGAAAGATGGGGACAAACTTCTTTAGCAGGGCCTGTTGCAATAGGACAAGGGGTAATGGCTTTAAACTAAAACAGGGTAGATTCAGACTAGATATAAGGAAGAAATTTTTTATGATGAGGGTGGTGAAACACTGGCACAGGTTGATCAGAGAGGTGGCGGATTCCTCATTCCTGGAAACATTCAAGGTCAGGTTGGACGGGGCTCTGAGCAACCTGATCTAGTTGGAGATGTCCCTGCTCATTGCAGGGCAGTTAGACTCGATGACGTTAAAGGTCCCTTCCAACCCAAACTATTCTATGATTCTAAAGAATGATCTAACCCCAAAGAAGTATGAATAGTAACCATCTTAGCTGTAGCACTACCCTTCCTGCGTGTGTGTGGCTTTGTCATCACTCCGCCTAATCTACAGAAATACTGATACTGAAGCAGCAGGACATGCATGCGCAAGACACATCCTCCTTCAAGTGGGATGTAATGCAGATGGGAGTGCTTTTCTCTCCCAGCTTTGACAGGAGGTTTCAGAACAGGGAATGTCACAACAGCCGTCTCCTTCTGAATTTCCTTTTCCATGAGAAATAGGAAGGGAAGAAACATGTTTTCAAGATTCATCTACTTCATGGGTGAGCAGAAAGCCAGCATTTAAAAGCAGGCACAAAATAGTGCCAAATAAACCGCAGCACTTCAATGTATTAAAAATTAGTTTTCGCCAAACCTTCCCTTCTCAGTACAAAGAAAAGCAGATTGCATCTGGTAACCTGCATAACTCAGCTCTCACCATTTTGAACGTCTTGTCTGGAGAAGACATTTCCATTCTTCTTTGAGATTTTCTAAGAATGGTTATGGAAGGTTAGCAAGAAACAATGGTTCAAAATGGCATCAGTTTGGACAAAAATCAAGTCAATGGGAATACTGATGTGGACAGTGAGAATTTGACAAAGTATCTGAGACCTAACATTCAATACAATCTTTTTAATGGCCACTAGCTGAGAAATTATAGACATTTCTGAAAATATCTTCTGAAATTAAAGTATGGGCTCATGGGGACTCTTCACAGGTTCTAGGGGAGTTTTTGTTGTTTACGCTCTGTATTCTTAATATGGCACCTGGCTAAAGGAATCTTTCTATGGTGATCATTGTCAAAGAAATCATAATGATCACTGTGAAAACTGGAAACCTATTGGTGTTTTCCCCAAGGCAAATGCTGCATATAACAAGGTGTGTATAATAGATTTTCATTTTAATTGGAGGTTTTCTAGAGCTCCTATTCCAGTTACGGAACCATTTCAATTGTAAAACATTACTAGAAACTGATTGCTGTTTTTGGAAACTAGTGAAACAGGTCAAGTCACAATTCATTGATCTGCCTGACATGGGCACTGCCTACATGCGGCATAATTACCTAGGAAAAGTATTAGGCCAGCTAACTGTATGTATATGAAAAGGAAATTGTTCTTAAAGAGGTCAGCAGTGGGTCACAACAAACAGCTCAACGATTAAAGGAAGATACACATCCAGCCGTTACACTTACTAACATAATATCAACCCATTGTTCTGCGCAGCTTCCCCATTCAGTACATCATTAGAAACCAATACTATCTGTTACATTGTGTTATTACTATCTGGAGATGGAAAATATAAATTATGCAAGATATCAATAAATAAGAGCTCCTAAATGGTCTTAAACAATAAAGACTGCTGACCTTATGCATGGTTGAATTGCAAATTCAACAGAACAACAAATAATCAGGTAAATACCACTAACAGGTATAGTTAAAAAAAAATAAAAAAATGCCAGAGACCATGATCTTCAAAATTATGCATTCTTTTTATCTGTTACATTCCCAGAAATCATCTAGGTGGTTACCTAGTTTAGCCCTGTAGAGCTGAAACTTGGGTGTGCAGAGCTTCTCTTCCCAAGATCTTTTAAGAGAAAGAACGTGGCCCCATCTCTGCATAGAGGAGGTGAGCACTTAAAGCTCTGACTACCTTGTAGAATTGAACCATTTGAACTGAACCAGTTGTGCTGGACCAGGCTAAGCAGAGATGTTCGCATTAGTCATATGGGCATTATTAGAAATAGACCCACTGAATGACTGCTCCCTGCCTGTGCTGAGCACTGTTGGAAGAGACTTTTTTTGTTACAAAATTCTCCAAGTTTGAACTCCTGCCATGACGAGTCCAACTTCAACAGCTGCAGGCCTGGCAGACACTGAAATGTCACAAAGGCACAAATGAGCTCCTAACAGGAAAATGGGTTGGGTAATAGGACAATAGGAAGTTTAAACAGAAGAGCCAGTTGAACCCTTTCGGCAGCGTACATCCACACTGGCGCTATGACCAGATAGGACCAAATGATTTAGAATGAATGGTTCTTGCATGTATAGTAAGGGCCATGGTATAAAGTATTTTTTTTTTCACTTGAAAACATAAAATGTATTAAAGTCTTAGGTGAAAAGGTGCTTCACAGAACAGTGGCTTGCCCTAATATAAACAATAGTTAAGTGATAGATCATGTTTTGATGGGTACAGGACATGAGAACAAGTCCAGCCCATAATTGCCACATCTTAAGTGTAAAATGGTCCTTTTTGTAACAATGCTTTCTGCCATTCTTAATTTCCAAATCTCCACACTGTGTAAACTACGAAGAATGAAACCCTTGAGCACAGAGTTGCTTAAAAATACTTGAACAGAAATTTAGGTCCAAATGCTCTGGGTTTTTTAGCCAAAGAAAGTTCTATTATCAAAACACAAAATATACTTAAACAATAACACTCCATCGCTAAGGGTATCACATTACGAAAAGCTTTACAAAATTCTCATTACTCCCTACTTGCACACAATACTAGCTGCGGCTCTGTTGGGTCACTGTGTTTTCACAAAGGCACTGGTGTAGGAGTTTGGAGAATTCAGAGCAAGAGAATACAGAAAATCGGAACGAGGGGGAAAAAAAAGGAACAAAACAACTGGCTGCAGAAATTAATTACAAAGCTACAAGGTAAACTTTTTTTTGTAATACAGTACGTTTACACATCTTGAAATAATTCTGAAGACTTTAAAAGTGGCCTTACCAAAAGAAACGGAAGAACAGAGGTTTTTAACTCATATATTTGAAAGGAGGACTGGGGGCAATTAATGACTCTTTAAAAGAACCGTTAAGCAACATGTGAAGAATGAATTATAGTAGAGAGCATATAAAGATACTGTTAACTTTTTTCCAGAAAGCTCCTTCTGCATGGGAATCCAGAAAACTCAAAGCCAAAATTTACTTTAATGTTTTTCCCTGTAAGTTGACCTTCTTTTACCTATCAGCTAGAAACCATCAGGTGTTGCAAGTCACTTCAGAGTGAAATCCAAATATATACTTCAATTGTGTAGCAATTTAATTCACTCACCTTTGTAAATATGCTGGATACAACAGTAAGAAAAGAAGAAAGTGGTAAACTAACAGCAGAGGGAATACAACATTTTTAAAGACTAGTCAAGTCTGTTGTTCATATTCAGAGTTTGGACCCAAAATATCGTAACAATCAATTGTCTCAAGAATTTCTAGAACCATCCTGGATCTGGTGGAGCTGTTCCTCTGTACCATCATCACCACTTGGAACAGTCTCACCATGGTCTATAAGTTATCAATTAGCTTGCAGATGAAAGAGGATAAGTGTTTAAGTATTGGTATATTTGCACATAAAAGAGGTTAAACCTTTAAATAGCTATTTGCAAATACCATTGAAAGAATAGCCACGAATGCAGTCTTGCAACCATACGTGTAATTTGGGAAGTAGTTCATGGACGTACTATTTAAAAAGTTTGACTCCAACTATATGTTGCTATAGAGAATCTTTCCCAAGCCCTTGCTGAAGATTTAGAAGTATTTAGGGAATAGGAAGTATTTCTTTTACTCATATGATTCCTCTCAGCCTGCTCCAGTGGAAGGCAAGTGTTTATGAAAGAACACTGTTGTGTCACACTGTGTTTCACATCTTTATTTCTGCATTTGTATTTCACGGTTTTAGGACTTCCTCATGCAAATAGTCATATCGGGTAACTTGTATGGAAATCCTCAGCATAAAATTTCAAGGGGAAAAAAATTCATAAAACAAACAACTCTGACCAAAGGAAAATAAATGTCAGTAAGTCAGAAGTGGGGATTGTCAGAGACCAAACTTACATCTAAGCTGAGAGAAAGATAAGTTGTGAGGCAGATTTTGTAGCATTAAATTCTGTACTCATCATTCTTGTTATGCTCTGAAATTACTTTGAAACTGTTTTAAATAGTGTCTACAGATAGACTTATTTCCATAAAATTACTCTGAAATCAAGTTTAAATAGGAAATATTTACTAAATGATAGCCATGTGGAGAAGCAACTTCTCCTAGAACCCCAGACAGGGAGGAAGTCCTGAGGAGCAAAGCCATATCACATTGAGGAAGATGGGAAGCACTTCCAAAAAATCCAAACATGACATCAGCATCAGGGGATGATGTCAGACTGTCCTGTATCATGGGGGAATACAGATCTGCTGCGGAATCAGGCCATGGAGGAAAAAGGGCACATGGAGAACCCAAAGTCAGCTCTGGTGAGCTGGTACACACGGTTGCTAACAGAAATCTTCTCATTAGAGTCAAGAAGTTTAGGCTTTGTCTTTTGAATTGCTGTCAGTCTCCAAAAAAATCAAAATTATCCACTGTTACTGCACAAGCCTCTTAACTCCTGCTCTGTACCCTTCCCAAGAGGGGAAGACGCTGATCCAGGGACTCTGTCTCTGCTCTGTACAGCTGGCCACGGGGGAGAGGTTTCTTTCTGTTTTCTCTCTTGCTATTTTTACCCAAAGTAACTTTTATTGCTAAGAGCTAGTGTGTCTCATTGGCTATGGGTCCTGTGAAGAAAGCTCTATGTGTGTGAACCTGCCTCAACATCCTTTGTGCAACACTGGGCAGGAGAGCACAGCAGCCCCTGGTGTAATGGAGCTCAGCCCAGGTCCCACAAATCACACATGCTCTGTGCCCTCCTCAGTTCCCTCTTGTTTCTCACTACTCCTTATTGCTTTTATGTATCCACTGCCGGTCTTCTTTCTTCCTCGCTTCGATTTAAACCTGTTCTTTTCTTTCACCTCGCATCATCTAATCTAGCTCCTTGCCTCCAGCCTCCCTGCCTGATGCCTCTTCCTTCTCCCCTCACACACAAAGCATAAACAGAAACCCTCAGTGAGTAAGGCTTCAGTTACTTCTTCCATTTACATCAGACCATATACCCAGAGCAGCTTAGCATGTATTTGGATGTCTTGCTTTGAACCCCTCTCCTCAACTTCCCACCAGGCAGCACTCATCCTGATACTACGCTATTGTTAAATCTGAAGCGGTGTTATGTCTTCTGCTTTCAAGGGAGCTTCTGCAGCTTAATGCATCAATGCAGTTTCTGGAATGAAAAATCTCATCAGTGACAGGAAATACACTTGATGTCTTAGGGAGACATACAGAAAGACCCCGTTTGCATTTGTGCTTATTCCTTCCCTATCGCATTGCATTTTATTGTGAAGACTACGTATAGCAAGCAGAGCATTTACCGTCTGACAAAGCAAGCTGAAATGGCATGCAGACATCAGGAAAAAACCAATGCGTCCAAGCGCCAAACTCTTCAAACTCTGCTCTGAAGATTCCAGGTGTTTTCGTCTCCGTAACAGCTTTACAGAGCACCTGTAAGAACAGGTCTGTCTGCGATAAAGCTGTTCATGTGCAGTAATGCTCTGCAGCTTCAGTTTTCAGCATTAAAACTTATACTACTGGCTTCATTTTTGCAGCACTGCATTACTCTGTACGACACACAAAATGAACAGACAGACATGAAACACTCGAGAAATGAGTTTTAAGAGGACAAATGAGATCAAAGAACAGAGTCTACATCACGTTTTGTTGAAAGCACATGCAGCCATGAGATCAAATAGTCTATGTCACATTTCTGTGTAATTTCCAAAGCAACTTCTTTCTGGCAGGGATGAAGCTTTTCTTACACTTTGTGATGTGTTATGATAAAGTCAGCCCGCTTTAAAAGATCGATTCTTGTTAAACCAAAAGCCCACAGCCATAACCAAAGACTTCAAAATGTGTTAGCTATACAGAAAGCATTAAAAGATATTCTGAAAAGGAAGATCAGAAACTGTCAAGCGCAATATTATGGCAAATGTTTCTAAGGAAGGGAATGAATGCTGTGACCATGCAGTGAACCAGCAGGTGCAGGGAGGACCTCAGTATTGCTATCAGACATACGGGCTCTGCCAACAAGCACCTGTGCATGCTGGACCGAGCACACCAGACTGCTGCATGGAAGAGACAGAGACTTGGCCCCAGCAGTTCTTTTAACCAACCCAAATACAGCTTTCTTTCATCAATTCCCATTTCCAGTAACAAGATAAATTACAGAATCACAGAATCACAGGGTTGGAAGGGACATCTGGAGATCATCTAGTCCAACCCCCCCTGTCACAGCAGGGTCACCTAGAGCAGGTTGCACAGGACGGCATCCAGGCGGGGTTTGAAATGTCTCCAGAGTCGGAGACTCCACCACCTCTCTGGGCAGCCTGTTCCAGTGCTCTGCCACCCTCAAAGGAAAGAAGTTCCTCCTCATGTTTAGATGGAACTTCCTATGGTCAAGTTTGTGCCCATTGCCCCTTGTCCTGTCGCCGGGCACCACTGAAATAGTCTGGCCCCATCCTCTTGACACCCACCCTTTAGATATTGATAAGCATTGATGAGATCCTCTCTCAGTCTTCTCTTCTCCAGGCTAAACAGCCCCAGCTCTCTCAGCCTTTCCTCATAAGAGAGGTGCTCCATTCCCTTGATCATCTCGGTGGCCCTCTGCTGGACTCTCTCCAGTAGTTCCCTGTCTTTCTTGAACTGGGGAGCTCAGAACTGGCACACTACTCGAGATGTGGCTTCACCAGGGCAAAGTAGAGGGGGAGGATGACTTCCCCCGACCTGCTGGCCACACTCTTTTTAATGCATCCCAGGAGACCACTGGCCTTCTTGGCCACAAGGGCACATTGCCACCTCATGGTCAACTTGTTCACCAGGACTCCAGGAGTCCCTTCCAACTCCTGTGATTCAGTAATTCTGTGACTCCCAGGTCCCACTCTGCAGAGCTGCTTTCCAGCAGGTCAGTCCCTAACCTGTACTGGTATACGGGGTTATTCCTCCCTGGGTGCAGGACCCTACACTTGCCCTTGTTGAACTTCATTAAATTGGTGTTTATTTGAACTAAGGATAAACCAAAATAAGAGAGAGGATTGTTCAGAGAGTCTTGAGGCTTTAGTGTTATTTTCCCAAAAAGAGGGAAATGATGATTGACAGTGATTGATATAATCACTAAGATTTGCAATGTTGTTTAATTTTTCAGCACATCAGCTTCCCTTTATTTTCAGGGGAAGCTCCACGCACCCAAGAACTAACAAAGCTTGTTCTGCAAATTCATTTCCTGTCATCAGACAAGACAGACTACAACATTTCATTGATTCCCTCAGATTTTTCTCTGAAAATTACACTGAAGATTTAGAACTAAGAACTTCAGTTTAGGCACCTGCCTCCTAAAAAACAAATAAAATTGCAATATAGGACTGTGGTGAACAGCCAGTGACTGTGGGGTTAGTTGAGAAAAATACATGAATAAGAACACACTGCCAGAACTAAAAAGGGTGAAAGGCAAAGTAAAAGTTACAGCCTTAAAACAAACCAACCCCCACTATTTTATTTGCTTTTCCGTAAGACAAAGTACACTGTCGTTTGTTAAATACACTAATGGAACTGCTTATTATTATTTAACTTCTAAACAAGAGAAAGACCATTACTCACAACACTGAGTAATCACATTAAAACTTCAATTTGCAAAAGAATCTTTTTAAAGATACTGCTGTTCTTTATAGTACACAATACTTCCTACGAACAATTCCAGAGTGAAATATCACTAAATTATTCGAAGCTGTAAGGTTTACAGATAAGCTACTATAAATATGAGACTAATTACACCATCCAGAGCTCTGTACGAACAGAACAATTGTTCTAAAGAGATGTAACTAAACAGCGAACCCACAGAAAGAAATGGGAGATGCTGTTCTTCACGGACTACAGAGCAGAGCTACTCCTACACGCTCAGTTGCACAGGTCACATACGTTGAGGAGTACACCGATGCATCCGAGATCAGGGAAGCACCTGAGGTACGATGGGCAAGGCAAAAGGAGTCACCAAGTCTCCATGTAAATACTGGGAGCTCCCTGCCCCTCCTGCACATCTACAGACAGCAGAAAGAGCTGATGCTCTGTGCGGCCCGTGCAGAAGCTCCCTGTTGTCTCCATTGACAACTGAGCAGTGAAAGTGCCTGTGTGGCACCAGACACAGGGTCAAACAACCAACCGTGTGCCCCTGGAAGTGCCACAGACCACCACGCAGGTACCAGGTGCTACTGCCCTCCCCCAGCAGCATCCCGGGCACACAGCAGGAGCAACAGTGTGTAAAACCATTCTTTGGGCTTGGCACCAACATCTCCAAAGCAAACTATGCAATAGAGAATCATATTCCACGAAAGGACACATCCAATGATGAGGAAAAGATGGAACAGGCAACTCTGGAAACCCAGTGCTGCCATTGCCAAAGCACACTACAGTTCGCAGATAGAAGATCTCACTCCCTCTCGCCAAAAGACAAGAAAAGGGAAAGGAGGTTGGGGTCAGAGAGTGCCAACGGCAGAAGTGAGCCTCTGCAACAGCCAGTGGGCTGCTGCTATACAATGTGAACTTTATTCAGGGCATCTCAAGATCCTCATATGTATCAACCCCTACAAAAACACTGCAAGGCATAGCCAGAAATACAGGACTGGTCTTCTAATCATTTGGGATATTAAAGTCTATTAAAATTTTGTAAATACAACAAAAAAATAATAATAATTCATAAAGGTTTCTTCAAGGCGGAAGCATACAAAATAAAAGAGGCTACAGTAACAGTCCCCATAATATTAGGCAGTTTATATAAATGTAATTTTTTTCTGATAATACCTCGTAACATGCTGTATATACACCATAGCATATTTTGTGCCGATGATAAGACTTATTAATGACATTTCACTATACTTTCTGCTGCTAAATCTTGGCTAGAAAGTGGGAAGATTCCATCTTTTTAAATCTAAATAATGAATTGTGCAAGTTAAGAAAGCATGGATTACAAAGACTTGACTATCTTTCCTAAGAACACCACAACACATAATGCTTTGGAAATTAAACTGAAATGAATGAACTTGAGATAAGTCGCATATTTCAGTGAAGTTTACACACGTAGTTTTTTCTCTAATCTTGCATAATCAGCCCAGGTCTGCCTCAACCTACCCTGTGTTGCCATCGTCTGGGCTGTTTGCAGCAATGATCAGCTGATACGCATGGAAGCTTAGGGAAAGGTAGCTTTTACAACGACTGCCTAAACCAGCGCTGAGGCGTGTAAAATGAGAACAAAAGCGCAATTGAATTCTTTGCCCCCTCCAAAAGATGCCCAAGCAGCAGAGCAGCTTGTCACTCAGCATTCTCGCACAGCTCTTCAGAGAGACACGCAGCCATATTGCAAATAGAGACACAAAACATCAGAGAAGAGCTACAGTTCCAATTAGGACGAAATCAGCCACTCTAGGCAATAAAACAACGGGAGACATCACAACATCGATACCTGAGAAATACTGCCACTTGTTATCTAACCATATCGCTCACTCAAAACATTACCCAGGAGATTCAGAGCCAGCCTAAACACTTCAGAAACCATCCAGAGCCGTATGGCACTGCGTTCTTTCATACCTCAGGAGTAAAAGTTAGCCAGAGCCTTCTGACAAACTAAAATGATTTATTATCACAAAGCAGAACTAATGCATTCTGCTTTACAACTCTCCTGGTAGTCTAGGAGAGACGTTGCATTTATTACCTACAGTACATAATGCCCGCTGCAGAGCTCTGTATTATTCATAAGACTGGCTTTTTTGTGCCATCATAATGCTGATAAATTATGAAAAAATGCATATTTTATTTCAATTTCTAACATATTTTGGTACACATATCAATCCATCATGTTGCTGTAAGAGGAATAAGCATTATTGCTGACAGCTGTTGACATGTTCACCTCAACAGAAACGAAACAAAAGGGCTGCAGAGATCGTCCTCGCTCACAGCTATCATTCCACTTTCATCACTTAATTTTTTGTGGTTTAGTATTTGGAGGCGGCTATGGAAGAAGTCAGTGCTATCAGGATTGGGGAGCGCCGAGGGATGAAACAGCACAAAGGATAAAAATAAGCTATCAAGGGTAGAAAGTGGTATTCACAATTCTCTCTTCAAAGGTAGATTTCTGCTAACAGAGTGGCTCCCTAAGATTAATTTAATTTCCCGGATCAAGGTGAGGTTAATTTGTACAGGAGCTGATATAGGTGCTGCTGAGTAACGCAACTACAGGTGCAGGTGGGGCTGAAAGGAAGCGAGGGTTATTTCAGCTTCTCTGTCCGGCTCTGGTCCATTTCTTCCTCTCTCAGCTAGAGGTAAGCAGAGCATACAGCCCAGCGGCCCCCTCCGCCACTGCTCATCAGTCCTGATTAAAACCATCTTGCTAAAAATATTACAGAAACTGAAAATACAACACCCTGCCCTCAAACCCGTTCAATTATTCACAAAAACATCATCTGTGTTGATAGATACAAGCTGAACTATTTGCCTATTATTGTTTTACACGAGCCTTGACCTGACGTTAGCGCTTCTAGTGCCTTCCATAGAACATAGTTAACAGGGATAGTCCTATACATACTAGGGTATCATGACAGTTGTGGGTTTCTTCTACCACCATTGGTCAATACTGTAACACACAGAACAGATGAGCACAATCATCTAAACAATTACCTTAAGAAATACTAGCTCTCACAAACCCCAAAACTCTGCAGTTCATAAACTATGCTCTCTTTTGGATGGATTAAATCTTACTATTCCCTATACTTTATACGATTCTGTTTTATTTTTAACTTGATAAAACTACTACCAATAGGAAATGTAAGTCAGTTTTCTGCTACTTCATTTTTATTCATTAAAATATGTTACTAATATTTACTGAAAGATCACAGCATAAACCCAAGAGAAAGTTGGATTTACTTTAATCTGTGGCATGCACATAATGTACGTAAGGTGCCCTTTTATCTGCACGCAGATATTCTGCGCGAGAGGCCGGTGCCTGACATACGGCCGCAGCTTTTAGATCTATGAGACCATTAACATAATTGGCTCTGGAGCAGATGAAGGGTTGTTTGCCTTAAAATCCTAGCAGCAGACTAAAATATCTAACTAATACCCACCTTTTACTTTCTAAAAATGTGCTCTCTGCCTATATGAAGAGGAATTTGTACCTCGTACTCAATGAGTTGCTTGAATCATTAAAGGGCAAATTGATTTCCTTTAACGAGCGCTGCCTGCCCAGCGCTGAGCGTGGCTGCAGCCCTCTGCCACGACCTGGGCCACCCAACGACCTCAGGTGCTTTGAAAGTCTCAGCAGCATCTCAAGCAGCAGGGTCTCCTCCATCTCACAGCCACCCCGCGCGATTTGGCACAGCCGAGACGGGCCTGGCAAGCCTATTTTACCACCCACCTGCACAGAGCACCCTTCCTCCACCGAAAGGACCTGGACACCATCTGCTCCCAAATACCCTGCGTCACCCCAGTACAAAGGTTTCTGACTTGGAATATTCCCAAGTAAGGTCAATCTTCATAAAAGTTTAATAAAAGCAGCATACAGGAGTACTCCATAGCTTGCCCAAGTTGGAAATATAGCGCATTAATCAACTAATGTATCAAAAGTATAAATGCACAGAAGGCAGCCTTGGCTGCACTCAACATGCGGCTGGGTGGGATAGACTAGGATATCCTGCCATCTGCTGGGAACCGGCGGCTTGCTGCATCTCTTCAACCCGTTTATCAACACATACACAATTACCTACTTTTAAAGTCCAAGGACACACAACTCATTTTGCACATCACACAGGTCAGTTGTGAAATACTGTGTATAGTTTGAAGGCATATTTGTTTGCCAGGATCTCCTCTGGCGTATGCAACATTTTTCTATAACACCGTAATAATTTCTTCTAATAATATCAACACTGTAATTCCTGCATCAGCATGTTAATTACTGCATAATTGAGCCTGTTAGTTATTGAAAAGTTTCTTTTACTATTCAAATATGTCAGTAATCTAGAAAGATTTGGTGATGAACTATCACTTCATAACTTTCAACAGTTACTTGATCTTTAGAATCTTTTTCCGAGTGTTTTGGTATTTTGGGGGGGGGGAGGTTAGGGGGTGGGTTTTGTTTCAGTTAAAATCCCAGCTGCTGAATTCAGGAGATTTCACAAGAATCTGAGCCTTTTCATTCTTGTCAAGCAAACTCCAAGTAAACAAGTTTGAGAAAACTTTACAGAAAAAGGGGGGGAATCTTGGAAATAAAACTAGGAAATAACCTTATGTCTTTGAAGACAGCAGATTTGGATCGCCTGTATGGTCAGGAGTGAAGCAACTCCACTACAGCTACCTAACTCCACACCAGCCAGGTTGCAAAATCTTTAGCACCACTGTAATAACCTCAAATAGCTTATTTTCTAGCTCGTGACCCTCCACAGCTGACACAGACAGCAGAGGGCCACCGTAGCGTACTCCAACCAGATGCCCAGCTAGAGGTGTGCAGTCCTGCATGGTTGAGGCATTCATCCAGCGCTGCACATATGCAAGCCACTTCGGAATAGATGTTTCCAGGCTGCACTGAAGACACCTGTAAGTTTTAACTGGCAAGATAACACCCATGCCACCCTAAGATAACCTCCTGGAGAAAGCTCTGGAATATCCACAAGTGTTACAGCACTGCGGCCGCTGCAGCAGGGTGGTTATACGTCCTCCTCTGTGTAGGCAAACCCACCTTACTGCCCTGAGAGGTGCTGGGGATGAGGAGCAAGGTGGGTCATCCAGAGAGGAAGGAGCACACCAATATACAAAATACTTGCCCAGGAGTATTTTGCAATCACAAAGTTTGCTGGGCAAGGTAGAGAGGAGCATAAAGCAAAAGCAAGCAGTTTTTTGTTTAGCAAACTCTTGCTAAAACTGCAATATGGGAAAAAAAACCCCACTATCTGTGCATGCTGATCTTTTAAAAACTGTTGGCTTAGCACTTTCCTCATTACAAAAAATAGTTTAAGATTAAAAAAACCCACCATCACCAACAAAAAACAAATAAACTTTTCCTCACTGCAGCAGCAACGGTACAACTTATAATCAACGAAGAATGCAACATGTCATTTAAAGAACAAGGTGACACCGGAGACCTCAGTTGAGTGGCTAAGCATACATAGGTTCTTTATGACTTAATAAAAAACACCAAAAGGTACACAAACCTTTCTGCCTATGTCAGTGAAGGCATGATGTCAAACTAGTCCTGTTATTTCTAATAGTTCTTGAAACACTAGAGTCTATTCAGAAAAATGGACCATTAAATATTATGGGCCATGCCTGTAAATATGCATGCTCTTATGCAATCCTACAAGAGGAAATAATATGAATGCACATAATACGTTACAAATAACCTAACACCAAGAAGCCCCAGCCACTTAACACATCTGCTATAAACACATTTATTCATAGTGATTACTTCATATCCCTTCAGAAAGCCTGCCAACTAAAGGAAAAAAATGTTACTCCCCAGTGCAGCTAAACGTAACAAGAGTTTAAAAGGCAAAGCAGACTCAAATATTGGAGCCAGTGGGAATAAGGAGCTGAGCATAGTGCAACCGCTGGAGCTGGGATCTGTGCGGGACACGGGGGTGACGCCTCTAGTCCAGAGAAAGGTGCTGGTCTAATCGCCACCGAGTCCTCCCTTCAGTTTTACATTTAATGTGAGAAGTGACACATCTAACTGTAGAGTGCCTCCCTCTCACTTGCTAGCTTAAAGGAAACAGACTGCTCAAATGCCAGGCTTAAACATTACACAAAACGGTAAGTGCAAGACAGCAGTTTAAATGTATTTCAAAAGGAATATGCTGAAGTTGTGCAAGTCCCAAGCTCCTGCATTTGTGTCAGCATTAATTCAAACCACAGTTCAAAGCGTCGCCAGCAAGTAGGCAACAACGTGTTACAAAAAATAAAAAAAAGACACCTACGCAAAAACACATCACAGGAAAAAAAGAGCAACTTTACAGATAAAGCTCAAAGTGATCAAGAAACGCAGTCTGCAAATACATTCAGTATAAAAACAGACCAGGAAATAGTTCTAACTTTGCTCACTTGGGTGGCCCATGCCACTCAAGACAATCACATTCATTCTTGAAACTCAAAAAAAGTTCCACTGAGTGACTGATGTTAAATTATTGAATTTCCTGCCCTTTGAACTGCAAGCAGGACCCTTTATGACAAGTCAGAAGTAATCAAAACAAGAACCACCGTGCACAACATATTTCCCACAGAGATTTTTTAATACATTGGATATACATGAGCCTCCAGCACACAACAAGATTACCCCAACATGGTTAACAGGGGTAATAGAGCATCTCCCCACAGGTACTGCCAGCTCCGCTTGTGTCTGTGCCCTGAGGGCACCAGTGGGTCTGACCAGCGCTGACCCCCATCCCTGGGGCTCCCCCATCCTGGCCATGCCCCAGGACCCCATTTCAGCCCAGCTCGGGGTGTCAGTCCCTGCCCACCCTGCGGACAGCCCCCTCTGCCCCCAGCTCTTTCAGAAAACCCCAAATTCATTAACCCTCTCAGCAGCAGGGTTTCTCAGTGAGCAAAGCTTCATTGCAGAAACAACTATGTAAATACTATTTCAGTACATTAGAAGAAATCAAACACCTCATCTGGGATTAATGTAAAAATAGAAATTTTTTTTTTGTATCAAATTAATTTTCGATATTGGAAGCGATGAAACAAGTATTTCCAAGAGGATGGTGCCAGAACTGAGTGGTAATTTCCTGGTTTTATGACGGACATACGCTTTCCTCTACACTTGTTCTCATTCCATGTATTATACCGGTTCCTTTGTATGTTTACAGATGTGCATATATGTGATAAGGAGATGCATAGATTTTTGTAAGTGATCTGCTTTAAGAGGCACTTAGAGCAGTGACCCCGTAAAGCAATTTCAAATAGTTGCCAAGATTTAACACTTATTTTGCTAGACAAATAGCCTATTATTGGCAAGTTGGTTATTCTTCCAGTACATCAATCGGGTCAAGCTTAAAATCAATACATGGCATTTGTCAATTGTGTTTCACGTGTCTTCAGCCTGATTATATTCATTAAGAAAGAACAGACTACTAATAGCATTCATTGTAAATCAGGTTATAGTGTCAGGAAGCAAACAATCTTACTGCAAAATAATGAGCTTAAATTCTTAGCTAGAAGAGCCATACAGACAAAGCTCAGCTGTAAAATTATAATGCACATAGTCTTTAGTCTAAGACGACCTTCAGCCTACAAAACCATGGAACAGTGTTGCCATAAGTATTCCATCAATCCAGGTTTAATATTAGTCACGAGAGGAAAAGTAAGCCCAGTGGAGCCCTTCTTAAAAAGAAATCAGATTATATCCCATATCCTATGGGTTTGTCCCACCATTATATACATTAACATTTGAACAGAACTCGTTTCACCTTCAACCTTCCACAGTCCCCAGCAAAAATGGAAAAACAGCTGACCAAGTTCCTAAAATAACCTTTCAAACATACTTCTATTTCTTCTTCAATACAAACTGATGAACATTAGTGCTTCACATACACTCATCTGATGTTACCAGCCTGCAAAAACTGGCTCAGAGAATGTGTTTTATCTCCATTTGTTTCCAATGCAACTGGAGAGGAGATGGCAAAGCCTAGCCTTCTGCATCTTCAGATGCATTCCAGCTGCAACCATGAGTGTGTCACCCCTGATTTACGCTCGTTAATCACAACAACAACTGCAGGTAAGCACAGATCTGGGTTCCAGGCTGCAGACTGTAAACAGGATCAATCACAACTGACTGGCATTCCAAGTCAAACTAGGAGAATGTGGCAAAACAGATGCTGCTTTGGAATAAGAAAAAGGAAGCGAAGGGCCAAAAGGGTAGGGCTCTAATTGGGATAGCATAAATACAAAAAAATAGGTTGAAAAGCCTTTACATTTTTGAGAGAGGAGAAACCAATTATTTAGAAGCACAGTGAAGTCATTTACAATGTTTCAGCTTTTTAGTGGTGGCTGTACCCAAGAGCCAATTAAGTAAACATTACTGCAGGATTGCCAGAGTTGCCATTTTTTGAATTTAATTATTATTGAATTGCAACCATTGGCTGAAGCAAAGGCTTAAAAGATTCAGTATAGTTTCTATTTGTTACCATGGAAGCAGGGGTGAATGACATTCAACATATTTCAGAAAAAAGGTCTTTAATGCTATTCATTAATGGTAATTATTAACTTCTACAGACTTGCATATCACAAACATTTTCTTTGGCTCTGTAAGATATCAAATACATGACCAAACAGGATGATAGAAGTACATTTGAGAAAAAGGCTGACCACTCATGAATTTATTCAACTGAAAAAACTAAAACACAAGCCACAGTGTAAACTGCCTAGAAGCTTGGCACCGTTGAGAAAAGACCAGTTATATAGTACCATCTTTTTCATATACTCTGCGCTCCACTGGCTTGATCTGTCTGAATATTGTACACTTGTCTCTGCAGCACCCAAAGGATAGGATGACCTAGAATTTCATTGGAAATGACAAAGTAATGTTAGGTAACCTCCATCAGTACTGCCGCATTGCTCTTAATAATGCAGTTAAGAGCCTGTGTCAACACTGACTATAATATATGTTTGGAATCCTTCGTTTTAATCTGCATCTTGCCATCCTTTGGATATGCGAATGCAAATGATATAGGAATTAACATATTGCTGTGTACAGCTGAATGTTAACATGAATGAATTATTTATAAGAAAAGCTAATAACTAAATGATACTGACTTGAGAAACAGTAAAAAGTCAGTTTTAAATAAGTTTTTATGTCATTACATCTTACCAAGCAATCAGACTTGAAACATAAGCAGATTTCTAAAAAAAAAAATAAAACCCAGAAACTCCAACCAGTGAAACAACTGGAAACCTTTTAAGCCATTAAGCCATTCAAGGAAAAGAAAAACAGAAAAAAAAAAAAAGAAAAAAGGACAAAAATCTCTTCCAGAATCTTGGTATTCAGTTATCTATGCAGATATTTAGATATATTCATGTATTTTTTTCTCTGCCCTGCTTACTGTTCACCCACAGTATATTACAATCACTGAGCTTTTAAAAAAAAAGACGTGCACAAGATGCCCGATGATGATGAGCTGCATTCATGCCACTCGCACACCTGCCCACATGCAGGAAAGCAGGGCCAATGCAGACCTACAGAAACAAGAATGAAAAGCCTGAACTGAGTAGGTTTCAAAACAAGAAGAAAAAGACAATCAAGTCATTCTTTCTTCCTTCAGTTGGCAAAGGTACGGATCGTTTTAGAACCAAAGGTTTTACGATGTGCATTACCTAGCTCTGAGGTTTCACGGGAGGAGGAGACATGCCCTACATACCCCAGGCTTCCCAGGGGGCACGCAGGATATCACACAGGCCCATCTAGCAGGGCGTGCAGCAGAAGAAAGAGCATGTTCATGAGCACAGGCTGGGCTGTCCCCAAGCTACAACTGCCACCAACCTCTGCTGCAGGTCTTCCAAGAAGAAAACCTTGAAGTGGCACTTCCCCCCACGAAGCCATTCTCAAAAGGCAAAAAGCACTTTTTGTTTTGTCTTTCAATTACACTGGAAATGCTAATGAAACTGATTCGACATCAACAGAGACCACATGGACCACATAAATATTATTAACTTCTGTGGTGCTTAAATTGTACAATTTTCAGATGCTGTCCAAGAGCTGGAACCCTTGATCTTGCAACTGCAATCTGTCTTGCAAAAGGCAGCACATACAGCAACACACGTCGGCAGACACAGCCTCCCTTCACTGTTGTAGGCGGTGAGATGCAGGAGCTCTGCTTCAAACATCGATGAATTGGTTGTAACCACTTTAAAGTTTAGAATAAGTAGCCACCTTACCAATGTGACCAGGGAGGTAAGTTTTCAAATCAACAGATTACCCGAGGGGTCTAATCATTAACCAGTTAGTAGCCTGAAAACATTACCCTGAGTCATTTTAATGACCTTCAACCGTCAAAAAGAAGGGCAAGAACACACCTATGAAGCTGGCGTCTCTGTAGCTAGAGCAGCATACGTTCTTCTGCCTCCTACTATATTGACAAAGTCTCTACAGTGAACTGTCATAGGTAGCGACTAATCTTTTAGCTAGATTGTTACCATTTGTTGCACACTTGATTTGTTTTATTGTAGAGCAGGAATCTGAGCAACTGTACCCTTCCTCACACATTTTCCAATTGCGGCATCAGTGGAGACCTCCAAGCAAAGCAATGGTGTAAACAGGGAGCTCTTTATAGAAACTACTTGATTGTCCAATTTGCATTTTCCCACTCCATAACCCGCAGGAGAGAGAAGGAAAATCAGGCTTTGTAAAATTAGCAAGCATGAGAGCAGCCCCTTAGTTGTTTCAAGGAAAAGGGTGGGGACAAAGGGAATAATTGAATGAAAAGAAAAAAAAAAGTCTGCTATATGTATTACACAATTTTCTTACTTTAATAAGCTAGAGGTGTTCTGTGAGAACTCGGCTGTTCCCTGTACGATGTAGCTTTGATTTTATATTTTATAATTATTTTTTTCAAAGACTTGTAAGCAACAATTACCACCACAGCTATCTAAAACAATTAAACATGATAACCATCTAGTCAAAGCCTGAGCCAGTCATTCACCCGCAGATTTCCCCTCCCCACCTCCAGTTCCTCATCAGCTGGGAAAGTCACTTTTTCAGAAAACCATTCCCAGGGGTGGCCCCAGTAACATGCCAAGGAGGCCACCCACTTTGAACTATTTCAGACCAGAACACATGGCACAGGTAATATTACATGCAATGAATACACTGTTCATTCTTGATATCTCACGGTATCATCACTCTCGCAGAGTAATCACTAACTACTGAATTACAGTGAAATAGTCGAGCAAACTCCAGTTTCTGAGTTCGGAGTTCGCTCTACCTGTGCTTCTGATTTGTATCAGAGGAAAGTGCTGGAGCCTCACTTAAGGCAGGCAGTGGTGGGATCAGCCTTGTGCTCTGCCAAGTCCAATGTCACCAGAACTCTTTAAATACTGCTCACAACTAAGTATTACCTGGGCTCATGGAAATGAAATGGGGTCATAAAAAAAAAAAAAAAAAAAGACTGACATGTTTTACAAAGTAGATTTTTAACTTCCAGTTACTTAAACCTGGCTCATCAATCATACTAGAAACCCCTGACAGCTGACCAACAGCATTTTCCACTGTAAAAGCTGAGTGGGTTATTAATGTTGTTTATCTTGTTAAGATGAGATTTATGTGTATCACATAAAAAACAGCTAGTCACACCTTGTAAAAAGTCTCTAGGTAAATAAAAATCTAAGGTAAAATTCTCCATTATGTAGATCTTTTTTGTGAACAGTCAACTGAATGCTCAAAACTGGTTGGGTTTTTTTTTCCTGTGCTCCATCTATTTAGAAAAAGAAAAAGCTGCACAAAAACCCACCCTCTTCAGGGGACCCTCCACCCTGAGAATCAGAGCCCTGCTCTCCCACCTGTGGTCCTGACGGACTGGTCCCTCTCCCAAACCTCTAGGAAGCAAAGGCGTGACACTGTCGGACACAGCAGGTCCATCTGCAGTTTACAGCACTTTGCTAGACTTTGCTGTCCACCGGGAAGCTGACAAAATCATCAGAGAAAGCACAGCAGTCCTGCAAAGTGGGGGGAAATATTAAGAAAAAAAAGCACCTTTTACCTTTAGGTGTGATATTTAGCCGTATTTACAAGGCAACACACTAGAGCTGCATGTTCCTTTCCAGAGCGTGTACACCCTCTGGGAAACACATGCAAACATTTTCATAATGGAACCAGCACTAACCAGAGGCCACTGATAAAAATAGCACTGACGAGAGAGTGAATAGCTTTAGGGTTATTTATATATGCTGGCTCTGAGCAGCTCTGGAAAGAAAAAAAAAAAAAAAAACTTAAAAAAAAAAAAACAG